>APFE031089296.1:0-22652 GCA_000404065.3 Pinus taeda | reverse complement strand
GTTTGTGTAGAATTATAGTACTATGACTTAAAGTTGGAAGAGAACATGAAAATTGATGTCTTGGAAAAAACGTGCAGTGTAGGTGGAAAGAATAAATGTTTGCCCAGATTTTCTCAAAACCACAAAGGAAGTGATATGTGGCTATTACATACAATATGACTAAGTGGCCATTACTAACCATGACGAAGTACAAATCGTTTGGTAGACATCGATGGCCCATTCCATGGTACATTTGTGTAGTGTCAAAATCAAATCAAATATTGTTCACGCACACACCAAACTTTGCTTTTATGTGGAGTCTATGGGTACTTTGGTGGCCATGACGAAGTACATATCGTTCGCTAGACATGGATGGCCCATTCCAAAGTGCGGCATTTGTGTCGTGTCAAAATCAAATCAAATATTGTTCACGCACACCCGAAACCTTGGTTTTATGTGGAGTCTATGGGTACTTTGGTTTCAAGACCTTACGAGGATTTCGAAGGTTTTTCTATAGGTACTTTGGGTTCAACACCTTGAGAGGATTTCGAACTCTATCCTTCTGCATGTAAAAGGGTTTTCTAGCTAGTGGTTTCACGACACAATCGAGAGGGCCACACCCTAACGCAGCAATTTCTTATCCTACATTTCGAAGTCACATTTGGCCCACATAGGAATCCTTTTCCTTGCAGTCTAGATAATAAAATTTATATTATATCTAAAAGGATTATTTTTAGAGTTAATAGGATTCCAAAAACACGGACATTTAGGTTTAAATGGTCATGTATTGGGTGTTTAATTCATTTAAACGTTATATCGAAAAGGATTTTTTTAGATTTAAAAGGATTCCAAACATGTTTACACGGACATTTAGGTTTAAACGGTCATGTATTGGGTGTTTGATTCATTTAAACGTAATGTGATGATAAAAACAAATTATTATCACATCAATTATCGATAATACTTTCAATAAATATAAAATACTTATCTCCTAGTTTAGAACAGTTATAATATGTTATATTTTATATTTATCCTGATTTAATTTAAGTTATTATATATATTATATATTTATACTTATATTTATTCTGATTTTATATTTATATTTACCTTGTAAGGCATTTTCCTTTGAGAAAACCTATCTCTCTTTTGGAAGCACTACCTCAATTGCCACTGTGCACTGATATGGATCATCGAATTGAATCTTATACGATTGAAGAATAGTGTGTTGTTGGATTGATATAATTTCAACTCAATGATGACGGTGTTGTGATAACCTCTCAACTTGCTCTTCGAACAATGATAGGCTTTTCTCTTCCAACGTTTGGCGAGGGTTTGTTTCTTCTTGTAGAAGGTCGAGCCCCCATTCAATCTGATGGTCTACACACCACACAATACCGTGATTGCCACCACACAAAATATGTTGCTTGAGAAGAATCTGTCCTAGAAAGACGAACTCACCAAAGTAGCTTCTTCTATTGCTCGCGGGATTCGAAACCCTAACCAACACCTCAATTGGTTTTCTCCATCTGTTTATTAGAGCATGGACAATTACAACATTTTCTCTCCAAATGTTTGGAAAGGGTTTACTTATTCTTGTAGAAGACCAAGCCCCTGCTTAATCTATTGGTGTAGACACCACACAATACGTGATTGCCACCTCACAAAATTTCTTTAAACATGTATGGATATGTGGACTTCTTGTTTATATGCCCTTTTTCTATGGATCATTTTTCATTGGGTTTTCGTGTTCAATCTCTTGTAATAACCCGACTATGAGTTTTTTATTATGGTTATGATATTCTTATTCTGTAGATAATCTTTATTATGGTTTCTGATTTCTTGTCTTGCCCCTTCCCTTTTACATATATGGATATGGAGAAATATATATACTTTTACAAAGAAAAGAATGAACAACCATTTCGTTTCGAGAATTTTACATTCCACGAGAATCTATTGTGAGTTGTTTTTATTAAGGCTATGATATTTTTGTTCTACAGATAATCTTTATTAGGGTTTATAATTTCTTATCTCATCCCCTCCCTTTTACATATATGGATCAGGAGAAATCTATATCCTTTTACCTGAAAGAATGAACAACCCCTTCATTTCGAGAATTTTACAATCCACCAGAATCTAGATAGTTTAGATGTTTTATGGTTTTTGTAAGTGTAAAATTTTTACGAAGTATGAGATTTGTCGTTTTTCTTCTTTCCTTCATGTTTATTATTAAAGTATTTTCTCTGTGAACTTGTACTGGCCTCAAATCTTTTGTCGTTTAGTATGATTTGACTGTAGAGGTTTGTACTGGGCAAGATGTCAATTTTATGGATTATGATGGTGTAAATTTAGACATATTTGAAAAACCTTCATGGTTTATGTTATTTTTAGGATTTTCATATGAGGAAGTATAATTAATGTCCCTAAAAGCTCGATAGGTGCTTCCCATTGTGCTTTCTTGGAAGGTTTAATGTTTTTTAGCTTTTTTTGCCTTATAATTCAAGTTTGAGGTTTGGTTTTCACTATTTTTTATTTTTATGTTCGCTATTTTCGTTTTTATGTTCGCTATGTTATTTATATTAGTTTTGGGGTTTGTTATTAAATTTATATTGATTAGCAAGTGTTAATTTATATTTCAACATGCAGATATTTGTCAAGACCCTAATTGGCAAGATGATCACTCTTGAGGTCGAGATCTCTAATATTATTGAAAATGTAAAGACAAAGATTGAGGATATACTGGAAAGGTTCACATTCAATTAAGTTTTATTCTTTTCTATTGTTTATTTTTTATTGGATGTAATGTCGATTAGTTATAAATGGTCAAGACTCAAGTTGTTTCAGTCACCAGGTTGTCATTGGCATGAATGTAGCTGCTTTTGAGTTTTACACTAAGAAGGATTAGAAGTATGATTTGAACTTCAAGGAGGAGGTGGGTCTCTATCTTGCATTAATACCAATTTATTTAGCGCTACTTCTTGCACTAGTATTAAGATATCCATCGACTATTGTGGAATTTTGTTACATTAAAAATGATAGTTTTAATGGATGATGAAGGACCTGGACCAGTCTCGAGTTTTACCCTTCTTCCCTTAAAAAAAAGGAGCCCTTAATTAGAAGAACACATCAATTCATTATCTTCGAAAACCTAGTTAACTTCTTCATGACAAATTAGATAATCCCACTGTGAGTGGAATTGGGGATATATTTGCCACTAGTGATCAATCTCGATTTTGGTAAGTTATTCACTTTAAAACCCATAAATTTTGTAGCCATTTTATAGTGATCCAGCTTAATGTGTGGTTTGTTAACATGGTCTATATCACCATCCTGCAATGTGAATCAGAGTGTGAATTATAGTATTTCCAAAAATCCTTACTGATGCGCCACACAGTAGTGCCTAATGTTGAGCTTCAAGCTTTGCATCGTAGGATTTGTAATTTAGTAGCATTACAACAATTTCTTATATAGTACTCTCATTGTTGCATGACTGGACTAAGATAAATGATGAGCAAGAAAATGTCTTGCCCAACCATCTTGTGCAATAAGTAAAAGAAATATCCCAATCATCTTAACCCCATATTAATTAAAATAATAAACTGTAATTGTGTATATATACTCTCCTACAAAGAATAGAGATGCGTCTACCTCCCAAGGATGATTCCCCCGGACTATGGATCTTGTGGATAAAGGAGACAAATATCAATATAGTCTTAAGTTTTAACTGTATCCAAGATGAGAGGATCTAATTTGAATAGCCACATTTTGAATAAATCTAAATTTTTGAGGTTGCACAGATTGTGTAACTATTTTTGCATGTAAATAATTTCAGTCTATTGCATGATTTTAATAGCAATACGAAAGTATGATATTTATTTCGATATAATTGTCTTATTTCCTTGAAATTGGGTTGCTACAGAATAATAATAGTACCAATGTTTTCAACTACATTTAATTCAATTAAAGGTCATAATATTTGTGTAACCTTATTTAGTTAATAAAAGGTTATAATTGTTATGGGTATTCTTTTCGGGATATGTAGGATATATGAATTTGATGACACATTCTTTCCCTCATACTGTCACCCTTTCTAGGGTTTCAATTTAGTTTAACTTCTTTGATCATGATGGGAGACCATTTTGAGGCTTTGAAAAATCATGCCTTTTGTCTAAATTGTCTTGTCTCTTAATGGAAAAATGCACTTGATTTATTTTAACCAAAAGTGATGTTAAATTCTTACTGATAAGACACTTTTATCTAAACTCTCTCTCGATGGAAAAATATATGTCATTCATTTGAACCAAAACTGATGCTAGATTCTTACTGTAAGACACTAGAATGTGTGTGGAAATGGTCCTTCTTTGAGTTTCCTAATTTGATCATAGCTTTCTTGGTTAAGTTATGCTCTGCATTTATGATTATTTGATTGCAAATTTTTTTTGTTTTCCTTGTATTGATGTCTTGCACTTCTTCCAAACATTGTCGTCTCTTTTTATAGAAAATTGATGTCTTGTACTTCTTCCAAACATTGTGGTCTTTTTTTATTATAGAAAATTGTGGTAAATATACTAGTCTTTCTTGGACCTTAACAAAAGGTCACTAAATTTCTTATTGGAAAGACACATTCGTTCTCCAGCAAGGAATATGTAGTGTTCAATATTTTATGGATTTATGATATGTAATGTTGAAGTTCATATGGATTTATGAACTTTTTCATTTGTAAATAGAAATAAAAGTTACAATATAACTAAATAATGAAAGAAAAATATAACATAAAAAAATGTATATAACAAGGGCAAAGGGATTCAACTATTAGTTTCTTGTTTCAAAGTAGGTAATCCTTTGAAGTGATTTTTTTACAAAATTTTATTCACAATAACAAATTTTAACATAATGAATTCAATTTTTTAAGCAAAGTGTGGAATTTTTCAACAAATTTTTATTCACATTAACCAGCTTAAAAAAATAAATTCAATTTTACATAAGCTTTGATTCAAAATTACAATGTTAAAGCATGTTGATCCCAAATTAATTTTGCTTTCTCATGAGAATCACCTTAGTGAATTCTCTGTAGTGAGTTAGTAATCTATTTTGGGACAAATTGCATCACCTGTGTTGAACCACACCGTAACATGGAATATTGCTCATATATGGTTTGCATTTATGTTGTGTATATTCAAATTTACATGATTTATAGTTCTATGGACAAAAATGGATAGTCATTTCTAATTCTTTATCACTGTGTGGATCTAATACATTAGACTTGGAGGTTCACACCATAAATTTCTGTGAGGTTTGTAATGATAAACTTTAATCTAAAAAAAATGTTGGCCAAGATGCAATAGACCTAAGAGATACTTAAACTAGATTAGTTTCCTTGGGTCATGAAACTAGATCACCAATTGTGCTATCTCCAGTTGTGAATTTACCCTCTCGGGTCAAATCTGACATGTTTTAATGCTCAAGCTTTAGTGTCTCCAATTTTGAGTCCTATGCATTATTTTATTGTAAACTTTGTTCCTCTATAGGGTTTATCCCTTATGGGAGAATGATCGACATTTCCTTTGTCTAAACCTTTTACAGTAGAAGGTCATATTGAAATTTCTCCAGCATTAGAATCAGAGGATGGGGTTAACATGGTAGCTCACACTGAAAATCCAAAGAGGGAAAACTATCCAATGAATGCACCCATTCCCCAAATATCGGAAAGATAAAAACATAGAATTCTAATACATTCCTTAACATAATTATATTCCTACGGTTAATGGCTGGAAGGTTAAATTGAATCTTTTTAATTAATTCTAAAATGTTTCTAATGTTATAGTTGAATTTTTTTTATGTGCCTCCAATATTTCTGAAGGTATTATTCCTTAGATGGAAGATTTTTTGCATGGTTTTAATGGTGTGTTTCCTCTTTATAGTATCTTTGGGATGCTTCTTATGTATAGTAATATTGAGAATACAGACAGTAATGTCACTGGGTGGTACTAACCTTATAATAATACAATGCAACATATTTCAAACCTTGTTGTTAACAAAACCTTGGTGATGTTGGTACCTTATTTCAATGTCATCAATGGAGGTTCAAATGCCGAGATAAACTGGCAATGTAGGTATATATCTTTCATTTACATGGGATTTATTATTTTAATTTAAAATTACAAAACTATTTTATTTCTAGGTTTTATTGGATTTTATCCAGCCATGCATGTAATATAATCATAACTTTTAAATGTGATCAGATGTTCAGAAATCTACTTTTGAGAATAGATAGTAGATATTTAAATTTATCACTGAGTTTAATCTAGATATTCATATAATGTAGGAGTTTATGGTTCTACCTGCTGGAGCTTCTTCATTTAGAGAGGCCATATAGATGTATTAAGAATTTTACCACCATTTGAAGGCATGCCTACACTCCTTCAAAACCTCGCCAATATTTTGTTGTTATTATTTGTTTGATAAAACATGTTTGAGCACTAAATTTATGGAGAACACGTGCATAATATTCTTCCACTTTTTGCCTTAAATATTTTTCTCTATTGGCATATTTTTGTAAATTTTCCCAACATTTTGTGAATCGTGTAGGTTGTAATTAAGAAAAAGTATAGTCAACATGCAACAAATGTTGGAGACAAAGGCTTTTCTCCAGACATTCAAGTACTTCATTGAAATTAAGAGTGAGTTTGAAACTATGTTATGTTCTTTTGTAATAGTTGTTGTATTAAACGTTATCTCATTGAAACACAGGAGAATTATGAGTTGAAAATTAGTTAGTTTGTGAACATAACCATGCCCATATCTTCGAAGTGTCCTCATATTTGATATTCATGGTCATTTTTATGGAATATACAGTTTTTAAAACTAGGATTCTAATTGATCACCACCATATACCCAACCTCACTTGGTTAGGATGTATTAGTCATCCCCCAAGGTCTAGGTTCATCCTTCTCTGTGCGCACCAAGGCCCTTGGATTTACATTAAATCTTAGTCTCCCAATCTGAATGGAGTCCAACATGTCCATAGCTAGGGTGATAGTTCTACTGAATAGGATTATCACTAAATACTCCATGCCACCTTTTACGATTATCAATGTTTGTGCTAGAACCAAATTATAAAGCTTGAAATGTTTTCTATTAGTGATTTTCAAGTAAAATTCATAGAGAAACGTATTAAGAATAAAATTTTTGAATGCAAACTTCCATTGAATAGTGTGGGAAAACATGATTTCTCTTTATAATTAATAAATAAATAATCATCAATTATCTTACCCACTTATGTTATATTTGGTACCTAAATTTATGGAGAACATGTCCATAATCTACTTCCACTTTTCCGCCTTAAATATTTTTCTGTATTGCCATTTTTTTGTAAGTTTTCTCAACTTTTTGTGGATAATGCGAGTTGTAATTAAGAAAAAAGTATGGCCAAGATGCAACAAATGTTGGAGACAAAGAAGGATTTTCTACAAACATTCAAGAAATTCATTGAAATTAAGAGTGAATTTGAAACTATGTTACGTTCTTTTGTAATATTTATTGTATTGAATGGCATCTCATTGAAATGTAGTAGAATCAAGAAGGCCTCGAGTTATTCAATATTTCCATTAAGAAAGAAGGCTATAGTGGAAAGGTTCACATTATTTTAAGTTTTATTCTTTTCTATTGTTGACTTTTTATTGGGAGCAATGTTGATTAGTTATAAATGGTCAAGACTCATGTTGTTGTGACTTTCTCTAGTATTAAGATTTGCATTGACTATTATGAGCTTCTGTTACATTAAAAAAGATAATTTTAATAGATGATAAAGTACCTGAACCAGTATCAAGTTTTACCCTTCTTCCCTTAAAAACAAAAAAGACCTTACTTAGAAGAAAACAAAAATTCATTATCGTATGCAACCTAGTAAACTTTTTCATCAAAAAATAGATAATCCTACCATGAGTGGAATTGGGGATATATTTGCCAATAGCATGCAATCCTGTGTTTGGTACGTTATTCAGAGTAAAACCCAAAACTTTTGGATCCATTCTATAGTGATCCATCTTGACGTGTGTTTGTTAAAATGGTATATCTGACCATCATAGAGTACGAATCAGAGTGTGAATTATAGTATTGCTAGTAACTCTTACGGATGGGCCACACAATAATACCTAGTGTTGATATTCGAGCTTTGCATCATAGGGTTTGTAATTTAGTAGCATTCCAACTATGTCTTTTAGAGTGATTTCATTGTTGTATGATTGGAAATGGAAGACACATGTCATCGCAATGATTTGGAAGGAATAATGGATAATGGAAAACTTTGTTTGAGTTATCGATCTATATGAAAAAGCTGAAATGCAAAGCTATTTATTGATAATATCATACGGATTTTCATAAACTTAGAGTTCAAAAAAACCATTAGATTGGCCAACCAAAAATTTAACTTTAACTAAGCAACAAAAATTAATAAAAATAATAACTTAATTTATTATAATTTATTATTTTTAACCCAACTTATTTACATTACACTTATCTTTATCCTAATAAACTCTCTATGGTACTCAATTAGATAACAATGCAATTTTTTTTTTCCTTAAAAAACCCATACAATCAATTTTTTTTAATTTTCGTTTTTACACTGGTGTCCAATCCCTCGCTTTCATCTGGAAATTAGATAATTGCACCCTCGCTTTCATCTGGAAATTAGATAACAATGCAGTTATTTTTTTTCTAAACGAACAATACAATCATTTTTTTTTTGGGGTTTTTACGCTGAAGTGTCCAATCCCTCGCTTTCATCTGGATTGAAGTAAATGGAAAATTACGAAACGAAGATTCCCTCGCTTTCATCATCGGGAAATTAGATAACAATTATATAACAATGCAATTATATTTTTTTCTAAAAACCCATACAATCATTTTTTTTAATATTTGTTTTTACGCTGAAGTGTCCATCTCTCGCTTTCATATGGAAATAAGTAGATGGAAAATTACGAAATGAAGATTCAAACCTAACTACCTTCTCCGTTCAACGTCGGAAATTAACTACCCTCTGTTAAACCTCTTATAAACCTTTCCTTGTCGGATTCATGCTGCATTGCTCCAGAACCATCTTTGTTTAGTTTATACACTATACAGCTTTCCCCACTTTGTCGGACCACCGGATTGCTGTTGGATAAATCTTTTTTTTATTCTAAGACTTCCAGTCCCGAAAAGAAGATGGCAATACAGGTTGACTTTCTGTACCAGATGGCAAATTAACTACTCTCTCTTCAACCTCCTGTAAAACCTTTCATTTCAGATATTCATGCTTTGTTCTACAATTATCATTGTGTATTTTGTGTGGAGGTTTGGGGTTACATCAAAATTGGCAGGTTTTGGTAGACGTTACAAACCAGTAACTAGGATCTAAGGTGGAAATTACTGATTGTATACAGGTACAGTGATTTTTCTAACATCTCTCTCAAAAGCAATTTGGTGGAATTGAATCTGGATCCAAGCTCTAATACTATGTGAAGGTTTGCCGTTACACCAAAACCCACAAATTTTAGTAAACTTTACAAACCAGTGACTAAGATCCCCAAAATAAAATTACGGATTTCTATAAAAGTACTATGATTTTCCCAACATTTTGTACCAGATTATTGTTAATTAATTTTATTTTTTTCTTTCGACTCACCGTGCCTAATACAGTATTTTTGTTGTCTGTAATTCCGCCCTACATTGACAGCTTATCCTCCCAAGCTGACTGAAAATGCAGTAAAACAAAACACAGTTTCATTTATCCTAAACTATATGTCAAAATTACACACAGTTTCATTTATCCTAAACCATATGTCAAAATTGCGAAACTTATTAGGGAGACAAAACAATGTTTTCACGTATAAAAATTAAATGGAGTTTTGTATTTCCATTTTAACGTGAATCTATATATTATATATATATATATATATAAAACTAAGTATTATTATTATTATTTCTTTTGAATTTGAATGTGTTGATTTTAGAAAAAAAACACCATATTTCTTAATCATAAAGACCCAAATACAAAATTAATAAAAACCCCACATGCTTTTAATGTTGATATTTTATTTTACAACCATTCTTATCATATTATTTCGGAAATGTAAAAAATTAAAAACCTCATAGCAATAATTTCTCTTATACTTAATAAAATTTAATTAATAAATATAAATAACTTATTTTATTTTATTTTTTAATTTATTCTTACCTATATTTTAAAATTAGTAAATATTAAAGAACTTACATTTTTATTACATTAAAAATATTAATAAAATATTTTATCGGTAAATAATTATTATTAAAATGATTTTTTTTTTTTTTAATTGTATTTTATATTAAAAATTATAATATTTATTTTATTTTTTTATTTCAGTGTTTCCTGCGGCATATAATAATTAGCCAAAAGTTTATATATATAATAATTAAAAATTAATAAAATAATGTTAAATTTAATATTTAATTAAAATAAATAAATATTATCTTGGTTTTTTGGAATGGAATGAGATCTTTATTTATAAAGATTTTTTATTTTTTAGGCTTGGAAATTTACCAAGTATATCTAGTTTATGGTCATTACAACTCACTTTAACATGGACGAGTCTATGTTTATTCTCAAATATTTTCTTTACCATTTTTGCTTTTGTTGGATAAATTGTTTGCATTTGCAATTTAGTTTTCAGTTGTTTTTTAATTATTTCTAAGGTGTCCTCATTGTTTTTCTCTTCTATACCAACAATTATAAGGTTCAAGACCCTCTTGTTGCATTCATAGTCTACTTCAATTAGATTATTTATCTCATTTTTTATGGGTTTAATATCAAATTATTTTCTTGTGGCATTCATAGTCTACTTCAATTAGATTATATACTTCCTTTTGTATGGGTTTAATATCAAATTATTTTATGTGCTACTTAGGGCTGAATTATTATTTAGTTTGTCCTTTAATTTTTAATATTTTATCTCAGGGTGCATTTTTCTTCAAGCACTCATTGTTTTTTGTGTTCAATTTCTTGCATCTTATCCTTCATTCCTTGGAATTCAATTTAATAATAATAATAATAATAATATCCATTTTTAAGGTCACAGCCAAGCCAGACACCAAATTGGTGTATGAGACCCCCTTGTTTGTGGGACAAGAGACCCACCTCCGCGCAGCGATTTACTGCTAAGTCTACGAAGGCATACATACTCTACCCCCCTCTGGTTTTGAACCTGTGACCTCTTAGGAGGAAACACATGCTCTTAACCATTAGGCCCACTTAACCATTTATAAGGTGATCACTTTTTTCCTAAATATTCCTAGTTGTTGTCAAAATTGTAGATTCTATCATTGATTGTTTTTTGTGTTCAATTTGTTGCATTCTATCTTTCATTTTCTGGACTTCACTTTAGAAACCTATTGTTTTATTTTCTAAAAAATTGTAGTTGTTGTCAAAATTATAGATAATTGAGTTGACTTTCTTAGTTTTTCTACGAATTCAATGTAATCGTACAGATTCTCTAGGGTAATTTTACCTGGAAAAAATCAGTATAATGGACTTAGTATACTATTCACAACTAATGCACTTTATCTTCAAGAAATAATCAATAGATTATCCTTTGTCATCCATACTCAACTTTTCATCTTTAATTCTTAATAATATTTATTATCAATGATTTTTAAAATATAACATTTTATGGATCTCCCATGCTTGATACTTTGATCCGGGCTCCTAATACTTAGTACTTCAATTTTAATCCTTAGCATCTCATATTTGACCCTTAACATCTAATCATCAAAGTTTTTTTTGATAGAAAACTTTAATGATTTATCTATTAGAAATTTATCCAAGATTAATATAATCTAATTAAAAAGACCTGAAAAATGATGTTCTTATTTAGGTTTATCTGTTAAGAATTTATTTAGCACTAATATAATTTGATTTAAATGAAACCCAAAAATAATATCATTTTCTTTTAACAGTTTATCCATCACTATCCTCTAATTAAAAAGGACTATAAAAGGATAGTGACTTTTGAATAATTATAATTTCAAATTGGTCTTCCAATATTTAATTTTTTTAAATATTTGTTATGAAATTTTATGTATTAATTTTTAATTTTAAGAATATACAAAATAACACCCATATGTGTTGTTCACATATCGGGACATGATAGCTCTTGGATGTCTTGTGTTTACCTCTTCATATGATTGCACACTCACATTAGCTCTAGGATAGAGGGTAGTTATGGTAAGAAGATTTGACAAGTAAAGGAGTGACGGAGAGGAGTGTCACCTCCTACCTAGTTTAATGCCACAATTTTGACCTTGCATGCATAGCTAATGAAAGTTATGGCTTATATGCTAACAAGAGAAATGACGAGGGATCTTTGAGAGCAACAATATGGATGGTTCTAGAGTTAGTAATTTACAAGCCATTGGACCTTTAAAGGGCATTAAAGTGACTTTTTGTAGAAAGAGTGGTCTACATAGTGAGTGTACACTTCTTCTTGGTATTCTACTAGCGTAATGGGATCTATGTCATCTTTCTTTTCCTCTATACCTAATTTACCTTTATATCTTTTGAGGGATTTTTAGATTTGGTGGCCTTTTGGATTGTGGTAACAATATAGCATGGTGAAGCATTGGCCCATACATGGAGCTTGTTGATTGGTTTCTTTTGGTTTGCTTCTGTTGTTGTGAGGGAAATTTGGCACCAAGTTCGGCATGTTGGTAGACGTGCACAATTAAGTGTCATAGTGAAGGAAGTCTATAGTAAGGGTGTATAGGTTCAGGGATCTTAATTTACATAATTAGAATGGTGAGATATCAAGGGAAAACTTATGGTGAGAGGAAGAGGAGCCATTATCTATGGATGTCATCCTCTGTGTGTCCAAACCACCCATCTAAAGCTACTGGAGATGCATTGAAGGTTGAAAAATATTTCCATAATAAATGTTTAGAAAGGGAAAAGAGAGTGATGGAGAAGTTGGAGAGGGAAGTCAAGGATGGGAGGAAGGACCTCATAGAGGACCAAATCCTTGCAGAGCTCTATGGGTGGGTATCAGTCCTAGTCCACTTATGCACCAAGGAGATATAACTTTTCAAAGCTTTTGGAACTTATTGGACCCTCGAGATGATAGTGGTTCGATAGTTGGAGAGAACTTAGGCTACCTAGGAGGATATCATACATATTATTTGGAATTTTTAGTTAAGTTCGACTTAATATGTAAGGAGTCTTTGGAGTGGATTTCTTAGCTACTCCAATCATAGAAAAGTATACTACCAACCCCAAGATGAGAAGGAAAATGACATATTAGCCAGTGCCATTATTCTTGAGGGGGAGGACCAATAGCCACTTCCAAAGCAATCAAGGGACAAAATAGCCACAAGAATCAAGTAAGGGAGAGCATGGAACAACTCTAACTCCCTAAATCAAGGCCATGCTTTGGTTATTGCTAGCTTTTATGTTATATCATTTATATTGGTTTGTTATAAAACATATAATATTAATTTTTTCCAATATTTTGTCGAAAATTATTTCAATGACCATATAAAATGATATTACAATAATAAATATTAATTAATTTTAAACTAATAATTTTTTTTCTAAACGAATATCCATAAATTATATATATATATATATATATAAATATAATTTAAATTAATATATTTGATATAGAGTACCATTGTACTCTACCACCTCTTAATAGGCATGCCATCATTTCACTTCAACCTAGATCGAAGGTAAAACGGGAATCTATTTTTCAAGTGAAACCAATGTATCCATTATATCAATCTGTAATTTATGAAATTCTAAATTAGAAAACCTTATACACGGTGTTTTAAATAGCACCTTATTGTAATGCTAATGGGATGAATTATCAAATTAGAACACGGGAATCACTCGTGTAGAATTATAACACTTTATAAAACGGGAATCTATTTTTCAAGTGAAACCAATGTATCCATTATATCAATCTGTAATTTATGAAATTCTAAATTAGAAAACCTTATACACGGTGTTTTAAATAGCACCTTATTGTAATGCTAATGGGATGAATTATCAAATTAGAACACGGGAATCACTCGTGTAGAATTATAACACTATGACTTAAAGTGTTGAGAGAAGATGAAAATTGATATCTTTGAAAAAATGTGTAGTCTAGGTGGAAAGAATAAATGTTTGCCTTTATCTCGGGGACCCAAAAATATTTTTTCAAATCCACCGGGGATGTCATATGTGGCTATTACCTACCATATGACTAAGTGTCCATTACTGGTCATGACGAAGTACAAATAGTTTTGTAAACATCGATGGCCCATTCCATGGTTCATTTGTATAGTGTCAAAATCAAATCAAATATTGTTCACGCACACCCCCAAACCTTGGTTTTATGTGGAGTCTATGGGTACTTTGGTTTCATGACCTTATGAGGATTTCAAAGGTTTTTCTATAGGTACTTTGGGTTCAACGCATTGAAAGGATTTCCAACTCTATGCTTCTGCATCTACAAGTGTTTTATAGCTAGTGGTTTCACGATGGCCACACCCTAACGCAACAATTTCTTATCCTACGTTTCGAAGTCACATTTGGTCCACATAGGAATCCTTTTCCCTTGCAGTTTAGATAATAAAATTATATTTATATCTAAAATGATTATTTTTATATTTAATAGGATTCCAAAACACGGACATTTAGGTTTACTGTAAAGTGTTGGTGTTTGAATTCCTTTAAACGAAATGTGATGATAAAAACAAATTTTATCACATCATTTCTACAATCTTTCAATAATATAAATATACTTACCTCGTTTAGAGTATATATATTATATTTTATATTATTTTGATTTATAAATTTCTATTTTATATTTATATTTATGTTGTAAGATGTTTTTTTTTTTGAAAGATTGCCTTAGTTGCTACTCTCCACTGATCTATACCGTTAATCGAATGTTAGACGATTGTAGAATAGTAAACCATCAAATTACAGTTTCATCGGATTGATATAGTTTCAACTGAAAGATAACAAAGGTGTTGTGATAACCTCTCAACACGCTCTTCAAACTACGACAAGCTTTACTCTTCCTTCTTTTGGCGAGGGTTTGTTTCTTCTTGCAGAAGGCCTAGCCCCCACTTAATCTATTGTCATACATACCACACAATATTGTGATTGCCACCACATATTTCTGGAGAAGAATATGTCGCAGAAATATGAACTCACCGAAGTAGCTTCTTTTGTTGCCTACGGGATTCGAAACCCTAACCAACACCTTGATTGGTTTTTCTCCATATGTTTATTACAGCATGAACAGTTGCAAGCTTTTCTCTTCAAATGTTTGGTGAGGGTTTGTTTCTTACTGCAAAAGAACAAGCCCCCGCTCAATCTACTGGCGTACACACCACGAAATATGTGATTGCCACCGCACAAAATTTGTTTAAACATTTATGTATTTCTGGACTTTTTATTTATATGCCCTTTTGTTTTGGATCATTTTTCATATTGTTTTCGTGTTCAATCGCTTATAATAGCCTGAATGTGAGTTGATTTTATTATGGTTTTCGATTTCTTATCTCGGTCCTTCCCTTTTACATATATGGATCTAGAGAAATCTATATACTTTTACCCGAAAAGAATGAACAACCACTTCGTTTTGAGAATTTTACAATCCACCAAAATCTACGGAGAGTTTTTTATTAGGGTTATGATATTTTTGATCTGCAGATAATCTTTATTACGGTTTCTGATTTAATATCTCATCCCTCCCCTTTTACATACATGGATCTGGAGAAATCTATATCCTTTTACCTGAAAATAAAAAACAACTGATTCATTTTGATAATTTTACAATGAACAGCTGCTTCGTTTCGATAATTTTACAATCCACCAGAATCTAGATAGTTTAAATGTTTTATGGTTTTTGTATGTGCAAATTTTTTATGATAGTATGAGATCTGTTGTTTTTCTTCTTTCCTTCGTCTTTATTATTAAAGGGTTTTCTCTGTGAACTTGTAATGGCCTCCAATCTTTTGTCATTTAGTATGATTTGACTGTAGAGGTTTGTACTGGGCAAGATGTCAATTTTATGGATTTTGCTGGTCTAAATTTAGACATATCTGAAAAACCTTCATGGTTTCTATTAAGTTTAGGAGTTTCATACGAGGGAGTATAATTATTGTCCCTAAAAGCTCTATAGGTGCTTCCGATTGTGCTTTCCTGGAAGGTTTAATGTTTTGTAGCTTTTGTTGCCTGCTTTCCTGGAAGGTTTAATATTTTGTAGCTTTTGTTGCCTTATAATTCGAGTTTGAGGTTTGGTTTTCACTATTCTTATTTTTATGTTTGCTATGTTATTTTTATTAGTTATGGGATTGTTATTAAATTTTTATTTTATTTTATTTTTTTTATTATTTATTATTTATTTAATTTTTTTTTTTTTTTTTTTTTTCTGCGTAAGACTATGCTAATTATATTACAAAAACTGAAAGTTTACATCCAAATTACAAAAGGCCGAGGCCTTGTATCTCCGTGGAGATTTCTCATGACTTTCTGTCAAAATGACCATTCCTTTCCTGCTTGCCAAACCGACCTAAAACCGACACAGTAGGCATTTCAGCCAACACATTGGACAATTGACCCCAAGGACTCGTAGACTGTCATAATCGACTCATAGTAAGATCAACACATAGACTTACAGTGACACATGGACTGATATGGACACATAGACACTCTGATAAGCAGACACATGGAAAGAGACAGAGAAAGGATGAACAGAGAACCGAGAGGGCGGAGAGACTGCAGCGTTATTCTTCATCTGTCTCATACGGCTCGTCCTCCTTCACTGACCGTTGTTCTTTCTTGTCTTTCGCCTCCGCTGGTTGAATTCCTCCTTGGGCAGGCAGCATTGTCGAAGTTCCAGCTTCCTCTGCATGGGGAGGTGGCCGAAAATCCACCCTATGCACCTCCATATCCATTCTGGGCATCGTCAGACCTTCCCGTGGCCTGCGAAAGTCACTGCAGTGCTCAACAGTGACGGACACGATCAGCGTGTTGTTCTCCAGGGTGCAGGGTATGCGATATTTGATCGCGGGATGTTCCAAATGCCCACAGTCCAGGGGTTCTCCTCTTCCTTGTCCAGTTTGCCGACTGATGGTTCGACGCGAGCTGCTACCAGGGATCTGAGGGATGTCAACAGAGGAAGCTGGTGAAGTGGCTATCCTCTGTGTTGCAGGACGGCCCCGCGGACCGCCACTACCCCTTGAACCACCTCTGCGCCCATCAGACATTCCGAATACTCTCACCTGAACCTCTGCTAAGATCCTGCACCTCTGCTCTGTAGCCCTCAGGAACTGCTCAGGTATCTGCGCATTATGCAGGAGAACAACGCTCTTATGGAGCACCATGATCCTCTGTCCTGGACGCGCATTGAAAGGCGCCTGAACCCTGGCTGCCTTCCCCAAGAATGTCCCGATCTTCATCAATTCGCTCGAGGCCGAATGGTCTTTCACCTCACCTGAGCTCCCCTGCACATTAATTGTCCTGGCCTGGTGGTGTGTGGTGGCTTGTCCGGGCTGACATCTGCCCATGTGACTCGCCACCTGCCATTCACGCCACGTGATCACCCGCATCCGGGGTGTTATTAAATTTATATTGAATAGAAAGTGTTAATTTAGATTTCAGCATGCGGATATTTGTCAAGACCCTAATGGGCAAAATGATCACTCTTAATTGGTAAAATGATCACTCTTAAGGTCGAGAGCTCTGATACCATTGAAAATGTAAAGGCAAAGATCTAGGATATACTGGAAAGTTTCAAATTCTTTTAAGTTTTATTCTTTTCTATTGTTTACTTTTTATTAGGTGTAATGTTGATTAGTTATAAATGGTTAAGAGTCATGTTGTTTCAATCACCAGGTTGTCATTGGCATGGATGTAGCTGATTTTGAGTTTTACACTAAGAAGGATCAAAGGTATGATTTGAACTTCAAGTAGGAGGTGGGTCTCTATCTTGCATTAATACCAATGTATTTAGCACTACTTCTTTCTCTAGTATTAAGATTTCCATTGATTATTGTGGACTTTTGTTACACCAAAAAGATAGTTTTAATGGATGATGAAGGACCTGGAAGAGTATCGAGTTTTACCCTTCTTCCCTTAAAAGAAAAAGAGGCCTTAATTAGAAGAAAACATAAATTCATTATCTTCTACAACCTAGTTAACTTCTTCATGACAAATTAGATAATTCTACTGTGAGTGGAATTGGGGATATATTTGCCACTAGTAATCAATCTCGATTTTGGTATGTTATTCACTTTAAAACCCAAAAAATTTGGAGCCATTATATAGTGATCCCTCTTAATGTGTGGTCTGTTAACATGGTCTATCTCACCATCCTGTGATGTGAATTAGAGTGTGAATTAAAGTATTTCCAACAATCCTTATTGATGGGCCAGAAATTAGTGCCTATTGTTGAGCTTCGGGCTTTGCATTGTAGGATTTGTAATTTAGTAGCATTACATCCATGTCTTATAGAGTGCTCTAATTGTTGCATGACTGGACTAAGATAAATGAGGAGTAGGCAAATGTCTTTTTCAACCATCCTATGCAATAACTAAAAAAAATACCCAATCATCTTAACCCCACATTAATTAAAATAATAAACGATCATTGTGTATATATACTCTCCTACAAAGAATAGAGATATGTCTACCTCCCCAAGGAGATTCTCCCAGACTATGGATCCTGTGGAGAAAGGAGACAAGTCTCAATATAGCCATAAGTTTTAATTGTATCCATGATGTCATGAGAGGACCTAATTTGAATAGCCACATTTTGAATAAATCTAAATTTTTGAGGTTGCATAGATTTTGTAACTATTTTTGCATGTAAATAATTTCAGTCTATTGCATAATTTTAATAGCAATACGAAAGTATGATATTTTTTTGGATATAATTGTCTTATTTCCTTGAAATTGGGTCGTTGCAGAATAATAATGGTACCAACTACATTTAGTTCAATTAAAGTTCATAATCATTGTGTAGCCTTATTTAGTTAATAAAAGGTTATAACTGTTATGTGTATCCTTTTTGGGATATGTAGGATATATGAATTTGATAACGCATTCTTTCCTACACACTGTCACCCTTTCTAGGGTTTCATTTTATGTGGTATAAAAATTTAGTTTGAACATCTTTGATTTTGATGGGAGACCATTTTGAGGCTTCGAAAAATCATGCCTTTTGTTTAAATTTTCTTGTCTCTTAATGGAAAAATATACCTGATTCATTTTAACCAAAACTGAGGCTAAATTCTTACTAATAAGACACTTTTATCTAAACTCTCTCTTGATGGAAAACTATGTCATTCATTTTAACCAAACTTTGTGCTAGCTTCTTACTGTTAAGACACTAGAATGTGTGGGAATGGTCCTTCCATGAGTTTCCTGATTTGATCATAGTTTTTTTGGTTGAGTTATTTCTTGCATTTATGATTATTTCATTGAAAATTTTTCTTGTTTTCCTTGTATTGATGTCTTGCACTTCTTCCAAACATTTTCGTCTCTTTTTATAGAAAATTTATGTCTTGTACTTCTTCAAAACACTGTGGTCTTTTTTTATTATTATAGAAAACTATGGTAAATATACTAGGTTTTCTTAGACCTTGACAAAAGGTTTCTAAATTTCTTACTGTCAAGACACATTCGTTCTCTGACATGGAATATGTAGTGTTCAATATTTTATGGATTTATGATATGTAATGTTCAAGTTTATATGGATTTATGAACCTTTTCATTTGTAAATTAAAAAAAAAGGTACAATATAATTAAATAATGAAAGAAACATATGACATCAAAAAACATATATAACAAGGGAAAATGGATTCAACTATTTCTTTCTTGTTTCAAAATAAGTAATCCTTTGAAGTGATTTTTTTAGCATAATTTTATTCACAATAACAAATTATAACATAATGAATTCAGTTTTTTAAGCAAAGTGTGGAATTTTTCAACAAATTTTTATTCACATTAACCAGCTAAAAAAATAAATTCAATTATACATCAAGTTTGATTCAAAATTACAATCTTAAAGCATGTTGATCCCAATTTTATTTTTCTTTCTCATCGAGCTTACCTTACTGAATTATCTGCAGTGAGTTAGTAATCTATTTTGGGACAAATTGCATTACCTTTGTTGAACTACACCATAACATGGAATATTGCTCGTATATGGTTTGCATTTATCTTCTGTATATTCAAATTTACATGATTTATAGTTCTATGGACAAAAGTGGATATTCTTTTCTAATTATTTATCGCTATGTGGATCTAATACATTAGACTTGGAGCATTGCTAACAAACAAAGAGGAATTTTCAAATAATGATCTAATGTAGTGGCCCTTATGTGGTGTTTGTTCTCTCTGTCAGGAGGTTCACACCAAAAAGTTCTATGAGGTTTGTGGTGATAAACTTTAATCTAAAAAATATCTTAGCCAAGATTCAATAGACCCGAGAGATACTTAAACCAGATTGGTTCCCTCTGGTCATGAACCAGGATCACTAGTCGTGTTATCTCGAGCTGTGAAATCACCCACTTGGGTCAAATTTGACATGTTTGAATTCTCAAGCTTCAGTCTCGCCAATTTTGAGTCCTATGAATTATTCTATTTTAAAATTTGTTCCTCTATACAGTTTGTCCCTTGTGGGCAAAGGTTCGACATTTCCTTGGTCTAACCTTTTTACAATAGAAGTTCATATTGCAATTTCTCCAGCATTAGAATCAAACGATGGAGTTAACATGGCAGCTCAAACAAAAAATCCAAAGAGGGACAACTATCCAATGAATGCACCCATTCCCCAAAGCTCGAAAAGATAAGAACATGGAATTTTGATACATTTCTTAACATAATTATACTCCCGTGGTTAATGGCTTGAATGATAAATTTAATTTCCCTCGAAGGCTAAATTGAGTCTTTTGAATTAATTCTAAAATGTTTCTAAAGTTATTGTTGAATTTTTTTTATTTGCTTCCAATCTTTTTGAAGGTATTATTTCTTAGATGGAGGACTTTTTGCATGGTTTTAACGGCATGTTTCTTGTTTATAGTATCTGTGTGATGCTTCTTATGTATAGTAATATTTTGAATACATATAGTAATGTCACTAGGATGTACTAACCTTATGATAATAAAATGCAACTAATTGCAAACCTGGTTGCTAACAAAACCTTAGTGATGTCGGTACCTGCTTTCAATGTCATCAATGGAGGTTCGAATTCAGGAAATAAACTAGAAATGTAGGTATATCTCTTTCATTTATATGTGATTTATTATTGTAATTTAAATTTACAAAACTATTTTGTTTCTAGGTTTTATTGGATTTTATCTAGCCATGCATGTAATATAATCATAACTTTCAAGTGTGATCAGATGTTCATAAATCTACTTTTGAAAATATATAGTAGATATCTAAATTTAGCACTGAGTCTAATCTAGATGTTCATGGTAATGTAGGAGTTTAAGATTGTACCTGTTGGAGCTTCTTCATTTAGAGAGGCCATGCATATATGTTCTGAATTTTACCACCATTTGAAGGCATGCCTATGCTCCTTCAGAACCTCGCCAATATTTTTTTGTTCTTATTTGTTTGATAAAACAAGTTTGAGCACTAAATTTATGGAGAACATGTGCATAATATTCTTCCACTTTTCCGCGTTAAATATTTTTCTCTATTGGCATATTTTTGTAAAACTTCCCAATGCTTTGTGGATCATGTAGGTTGTAATTAAGAAAAAACATTGTAAACATGCAATAAATGTTGGATGCAGAGGCTTTGCTCCAAACACTCAGGTTCTTCATTGAAATTAAGAGTGAGTTTGAAACTATGTTATGATATTTTGTAATCATTGTTGTATTAAATGTTATCTCATTGAAATGCATGAGAATTATGAGTTGTAAACTAGATAGTTTGTGAACAGAACTATGCCCATATCACCAAAGTGTCCTCATATTTGATATTCCAGGTCCCTTTTATGGAATATATAGTTTTAAAACTATGTTTCTAACTTATCACAACCATAGACCCAACCTCACTTGGTTGGGATGGATGAGTCACCCGCCCAAGGTCTGGGTTCGTCCTCCTCTGCTCACATAGACCCAACCTCACTTGGTTAGGATGGATTAGTCACCCCCCCCCCCACCCCCCCCAAGGTCTAGTTTCATCCTTCTCTGTGTGCACGAAGGGCCTTGGATTGACACTAAAACTTAGTATCCCACTGTGAATGGAGTCCAACATGTCCATACCTAGGGTGATAGTTTTGCTAAATAGGATTATCACTAAAGACTCCATGCCACCTCTTACGATTATAATTGTTTGTGCTGGAACCAAATTGAAAATCATGAAATGTTTTCCTTTAGTGATTTTTCAAGTAAAATTCATAGAGCAACGTCCCAAGAATCAAATTTTTGAATGCAAACTTCCACTGAATAGTGTGGGAAAGCATGATTTCTACTTCCAATTAATAAATAAATAATCATCAATGATTTTACCCGCTTTTGTTATATGTGGTACCTAAATTTATGGAGAAGATGTGCATAATCTACTTCCACTTTTCTGCCTTAAATATTTTTCTATATTGGCATTTTTTGGTAAGTTTTCCCAACTTTTTGTGGATCCTGTGGGCTATAATTAAGAAA
>APFE031089286.1:70192-88762 GCA_000404065.3 Pinus taeda | reverse complement strand
AAACACCATAGCACTGTACATATCTGTGCAATCTAGACTAACACACTTGACATCATTAAACGCATGCATGATTAGGAGTTTATAGAAAAGAAAACTACACTATCTGTGTAGGCCAACCGCAACGCGACAATTCCTTTAAACAAAATACAGTAAGGAAACCATCTATCTACTAAATCAGTGGTTTAACATAATAATTACAGTCCAGCAAATAAGAGTATCTTTGTGCTGAAGCAAAATGTGCTCAACATGCATTAAAAACTATATAACCTCAATGTGCTGAAGCAAATGTGCACAGTATGTATTAAAGTTTATACAACTATATTGTCCGAGCAGGGGAAACTGCAGTCGGACACCTAACTCTAGAAAATAAATTACATAAGTCATTTCAATGAAACCTGGAGCATTGAGGGGATGCAAACACCCTCTGCTCCAGTAGTTAACAAAATATCCATAGTTATCAGAACATGGAAGAAACTAGAAGAGGCAACCTCCAAGACAATCAGACAAGGCCATGGGTGAGAGGCTTTTGCCATACTTGGACCTCTAGCATGCTGAGGCAGAGTTTTCCTTAGTCATGTCCAGGCTGTCGTAGGATGGATAGGCGCCCAACTTGCATGACGGAAGCCCACGCAATGAAGTTAGATATATGTGGAGGGAATGCGAGCTGTTGTAAAATTTCAAGGAAAATTGCCCACGCACTTTGTCAAAGAAACTTACCGCTAAGGAAATTGCAACCAACGTAAGACAACTCTTGCCCCGGCATTGTGGATCACCCTCCAATATCAACCAACCTGCAGATTGAAAGAACCATGTGCAAAGAAAACAAGAATCCTTCAGCGAAGCGATGGAACACATAGACAAGAAAGAAAACAGAACAAGCAAGACCTAGTTACAGGTGAATACCTGAGGGTATGGTGACAAATCCACGAGCTTCGAGCAAGCTCCAACTCTCTAGAGCTAAACACATGGGTTGAACCAGAGCAGGCCTGCGCAGAAAGTTTCCAACCCAAATGAGCCCGTCAACCAAAGCCACCAGTGTATTAGGATGAAAGCCCGCGAAAGGTTGCCACCGTTGGATGGCAAGGGATGATCTCTGCTGTGGATGAGGTGAGGAGTGGCATGCATGTCGAGAGATTGGACAACCCGCCGACCTCATACAAAACGAAGCTAGGCAAGGAATTAAATACACGCATATGCAGATAAAGATGCCATGTGAAGGCAAGGAGGGAAGGAAAAAGTTACCCCTTGGTTGGGTCCCGCGTAGTCCACATTATTAATAAACTGATAAAGACTCATACAATAGCATGTAAATTAATAATCATGCTGTATGTTAAATGAACTAAATGGTGCCCTTAGGTGTTAGCGATAGTCGTTCCGGACTATAACCCGAAAGGATATCTACAGTGACGCTCATGCCTTGAATTAATGTATGTATGTATATATGTATATAAATTATTTAGCATTGGAGAAATGGTGATGTGACACCTTTGAACTTAATAAAATCATATGCCTTGAATTAATGTATGTATGTATATATGTATATAAATTATTTAGCATTGGAGAAATGGTGATGTGACACCTTTGAACTTAATAAAATCATACTTCCTGTCATTTTAAACTATTTTTTCTGCCTCACCATTTTTTTTAATGTTCTTTTACCGTTACAAATTTTAAATTATAATAAAAGTTTTTTAACTTGTACTAAACAGAGGATATTAAAGGATGGTGGATATGGGCTTATTGGTCGTCCCCTCTTGCCTACGCTCAAAACGCCGTTGCAGTAAACGAGTTCCTAGCAACAAGGTGGCAGGAGGTCTGACATTATTTTATGCAACATCCTTACCGGACGCAAATCACTTCGCCCGACCAAAAAGTTCATTTAATTTGTGTTATGTTCTGATGCAGCCAAACAACCCTATCGGAATGGAATTGTTGAAATCACGGGGACTTTTTACCAATAACTACTGGTATTGGATAGGAATTGCAGCGCTAATGGGGTTCACTGTTATGTCTAACATCTTCTTCACGCTGGCATTGCACTACCTGAACCGTACGTTATATTCAACTTCTGTCTTTCCAAATAAAGTTCAAACATGTAGAGCTTTATACTCTTTCAGAACAGTTAAAATAGTTAATTCATCAGTTAATTACTCTCTCAATTTAAAGCATTAATGTGCTTCACTATTCTCCAATTTTTCATATATTTCGTTGCAGCCATTGGAAAGCCGCAGGCAATAGTTACTGAAGACGAGTTAGAAAAAGATGAAGAACGGGAAATGCAAAAGCTTCCACTAAATAGATCTTCTTTGTCGACAGAGCGTTCTCATGAAAACCAATCTACTGGTAACATTCTTCTTGAGATTGAAATTTATTTTTATTAGTTGAACTTATTCAATTACAAATTTTGAAAATATTTTAAAATTTAAAGAATAAGAGTTAACACAATTACATTAAATTTCAAAATATTTCCAAAATCTGCCTATTTTTCAGTTCGCTGGCTTTTCAGTTATCAACTTATCAAGAAATTTAGAACATTGTGCTAAGAAACAGCATCGTGCAGGGAAAGGTAGAGGGATGATTTTACCATTCCAACCACTGTCACTGGCATTCCACAACGTCAACTACTATGTAGACATGCCTGCAGTATGCTCTCTTGGCCACCAGATTCACAAGTTCAGAAATAATTTAAAAAGTGATTTTGCTTTATTAATTTCATATAAAGTTGAAGTTATGCGTACAGGCATTCGTGTGTATAACATTAAAGGTTTTTTATATTGACGTTTCTCAATGAAATTATTACTGGTATGAACAATACAGGAAATGAAGACGCAAGGACTCAAGGAACAAAGACTTCAGTTATTGCGGGACGTGAGCGGATCATTCAGGCCTGGAATACTCACTGCATTAGTCGGCGAAAGCGGCGCCGGGAAAACCACACTGATGGATGTTCTTGCAGGGAGGAAAACTGGAGGATACATAGAAGGATCAATTTCAATCTCTGGATATCCTAAGAAACAGGAAACTTTTGCAAGGATTTCTGGTTACTGCGAACAAACTGATATTCATTCAGCATATGTTACAGTTCATGAATCTCTTGTTTACTCTGCTTGGCTTCGTATTGGCAAGGAGGTCGATGCTGATACAAGAGAGGTATTTTCATATATATCAATTACATAACAGTTTGGGTCAATTAGTTGAACTATTAGTTTTTTCATGATTATGGACAATATTTCTGTGGGTGCAGATGTTTGTGAATGAAGTAATGGAACTTGTAGAGTTGAATAATTTAAGTGGCGCTCTGGTGGGACTCCCTGGAGTAAATGGACTGTCTACGGAACAAAGAAAGAGATTGACAATAGCAGTTGAACTGGTAGCAAATCCTTCAATAATTTTTATGGACGAACCAACATCTGGACTGGATGCAAGGGCTGCAGCTATTGTTATGAGAACAGTTCGAAATACTGTTGATACTGGGCGAACTGTGGTTTGCACCATTCATCAGCCCAGCATTGATATATTCGAGGCCTTCGACGAGGTTTTTTTATGATATTTACGAGACGATGGACACACCTCAAGTTTTTAAAAATTTTATTCAAATTTTAAATGGCTTTATATGAAGTTTTAAGCATTTTTTCATATAGTGAAAATAAATTAACATGTTAAATACATTTCTTCTCGTGGAAATGCAGCTGATGTTGATGAAACGAGGGGGACTGATGATCTACGTTGGACCTCTTGGTCACCAATCCAAAGCACTTGTGGACTACTTGGAGGCAATTGAAGGTGTACCGAAAATTACATCTGGTTACAACCCTGCTACATGGATGTTGGAAGTGACCTCTGTCACTTCATCAACTCGGCTTGGAGTTGACTTTGCAGAAATCTACAGAAATTCATCCCTGTATCTGTAAGCTATTGTTTCGGTGTTTTCTAATTATTTTGAGTTTTTTGGTTTTTTTTTTTCTCGAATTGGGTCATACATTTGTGAGAGAGAGAGCGATTTTGTTCAGAGTATGATCTCAGGTTATTTAACATGTATTTTGGCCTGCCCAGATAGATTCAACACTTTAATTTGTAATACTTGGATTAGGTAAATTACACCACTTAAACTTGTAATTTTAATCAATATATTCTATTTCCCACAAAATTATCGTAAAATTAAGCAGAGAAAAACCCAAAGTACCCAAAACTTCAAATAATTAAACTGCAGTGCCCAGAACATAGAATAATGAAATTATCGCCATTGTTAATGTTATATATTGACGTTATATGGGTTTTTTTTAATGGTTCAATACCGCGGAAAGATAATCGAATTAGTTCTGTGCAGACGTAATGAAGATCTAATTCAGGAAATTAGCAAACCTGCTCCGGACTACAAAGATTTGAGCTTCGAAAGACAATTCGCTCAACCCCTTGCAATTCAAACAATGGCTTGTCTATGGAAGCAGCATTGGTCTTATTGGCGAAATCCTCAATACAACAGCGTTCGATTCCTCTTGACCTTGGCATCTGGTTTGCTTTTTGGCACCGCTTTCTGGCGAATGGGTGGCAAAACGTAAGCATTAATTTCAGGAGCCGAGAGCATAACATTTAATAATATCAATAATAATTAATCTAATTTCTGATGTTATGTATGGGTGGTTGTAATTTTGTCTACAGATACAGGCAGCAAGACTTAATGAATGCAATGGGATGCATGTTCGCAGCAATTCTCTTCCTAGGCTTCAGCAATGCTGTCTCAGTACAACCAACTGTCGATGTCGAAAGAACAGTCTTCTATAGAGAAAAGGCAGCAGGAATGTACTCCCCTCTGCCCTATGCCCTTGCTCAGGTAAACACTCTGTCATCTACCTTGTCATTATTTGAATTTGATGTTTAGATAGCCAAACTTTACTTGAATCTGATACACATACAAAAAAAACATTTTGAATGCAATTCAGATGGTAGGGTTTGGAATTTTCTAGAAAATTTGACAGAAACCAGGGAATTGTTTGTTTAATTTCCCAGTGCCTTCAAAATATTTTGAAACCTGCAAACTAATTACCTTATTATACTCAGCACAAACGTTAAAATTATCTCATGCCAAAGCTGATTTATCTCGTTCAGCGCATAGTGAAATTATGTTTGTGTTGGTTAGGTTTTGATCGAAGTACCATACGTATTTGTGCAAGCAATCGTGTATGGTCTGATCGTTTATGCATTGATCGACTTCCGGTGGACAGCAGCCAAATTCTTCTGGTATTTCTTTATGATGTTCTTCACGCTCCTTTACACAACATATTATGGGATGTTGATGGCGGGTCTCAGTCCGAATGCACCCATAGCTTCAGTTCTCTCCTCCGCTTGCATTGCAATGTGGATGGTTTTCTGCGGTTTCATAATTCCACGCCCGGTGAGATTTTCTACCTACTTATAGCATATTGATGAGGTTCTTGATGATTGCTGATTTGGAAATATCTGGAAATCGTAATTGCAGATGTTGAAAATATTTCTCTGAACTTGACAGTGAGTTTAAACCATTGACTTCGTTATTGAATTCAAACAATGGCATTCTTAAATCCCCAATCAAATAAAATTCACGACAGAAAACCTTCGGATAATCCAAATCTACAATAGGTTAAATTCAGTTCTCATGAATCAAGCCACTCGCTCGTATTCAAATTTATTCACTTGGAAGGGTTTTCTTTTGGGACTGTTGCAGCGGATTCCAGTGTGGTGGAGATGGTATTATTGGGGTTCCCCATTTTCATGGACTCTATATGGACTTATAGCGTCTCAGTTCGGGGATAACTCAGAAGAAATGTTGTTGGCCGATGGTACAAAACAAGAAGTGAAAGAATTCCTGAGGACCTACTTTGGATATAGGGACGATTTTATGGTACCAGTAGCGGTTGCTACGATGTCATTCGCAGTATTGTTTGCACTATTCTTTGCCATCAGCATCAAGATTCTCAATTTCCAAAAGAGATAGAATAACATTACATTTTGAATTGTATTTTGCTTTTGGTCCCAAAAAAAATGTCAATCAGTGTTGTAGATAACCGACGGATTAGGCTGCTATCTTATTTTAATATCCATTTTCTTCCCGATTCCAGGCAGAATTATGAAATCTGTGTCTACCCCTAACGTAATGGGTTTAGTAATGTTGGACAAATAATTATTATGGCAGTAGTATGAACTTTCTATTTATTGACCTTGACCTGTTAAATTTAATTTGCTCGTAGATTTTGGAAAATATTTGAAATCTGAGAGACAGAAGTCTCCATGTCAATTGTTTGAAGTCACAGTTGTTCACTAAATTTCAAAATGTTTTCAATATACAATTTAAATAACCATCATAATGCATAAATATTTCTGTAAATGAATCTTAGTTCTGAGAAAGTGCTTGTAAAATGCAATCATGATGCAGATTTATCCTTTTTCTCAGTCGTGCAGTGTAAGTTGTTTGGAAATAATCAATAAGTTTGATAATTTCGAAATAGATATCGGCGCACGACCATTAGAGAATTTATTTGAGAATATGATGGGACTGTATGACCATTAGAGAATTTATTTGAAAACATGATTGCACTGTATGATGTGTCATTAGCTACGTAGAACTTTTGAATGGTCAATGTGCCCACGGCGTTTCTGAATGAGGGAATATGCGCATCATAGGGTCTAAAATTTTTTAATGCTAAATTTGTTGATTTTGAATATTGAAAATAAAATAGTTGTTTCGGGTGTAGATTTTATTTTAGAATATGTTGTTAATAATTTTAATTTAATTGTTAAGAATTATTATTTAGATTAAAGGATTATAGATTTTGTTTTGAGTAATAATTACATATTAAATGTGAAAATCTATGTGAAAAGTGATTAGGTTTCTTTTTTAATTAATTGATTAATTAAAGAAGGTTTTATGAATAAGTGTGGTATTTAAAATAAATTGTGATTTTGTAGATATGTTGCATTGGTAAAATATAGTATTGGTTTATGATATTGTAATAAAGTATTTTTATATATTAAAAATATTTATAGCTAAGTAGAGTTGAAATCTCCATAAAATTTCGTTACAAATATTTTTTAAATATACATATGTTAAAACTCATTTACTAGTATAACCATTATAAATTAATAAACCTCTAAACATCAATCCATAAAAATCATTAAAACACTTATTTTCTATTACATTTTACATTACTAAAATAAAATAAAAATAAAAATAAAAACATTACCAAACACTTATTTTACGTCACATGATCTAAAAACACATTTAAACTAACTCTTTAATAACTTTATTCTAATTAAAAAACATTTCAACTAACTGACTTATAACTCTATTTTTAATTAATTAGTGTTAATTAGAAAAACAGGAAATCATATTTCCGTTACATTTCAAAATATTCCCAATAAGAACGAAGAATGATGGTCAAGTTGTCAAAATTTTAAAACGTTGGCATTGGAAAATACTAAGGAACAGCGCAAGGAACGGTGAAAAGTAAAGGGATGATTCTACCTTTCCAGCCATTGTCGTTGGTATTCCACACCGTCAACGACTGTGTAGATACACTGTCAACGACCATTGTCGTTGGCGTTCCACATTGGTTGGCATTCCACACCGTCAATAGTTTTCGTGGACGAACCAACGTCGGGACTGGATGCAAGGGCTGCAGCTATTTTTATGAGAACAGTTCAGAATACTGTTGATACTGGACGAACTGTGGCTTGCACCATTCACCAGCCCAAGATTGATATAATCGAGGCCTTCGTTGAGGTATTTGTATGATATTAATATGACGATGGACACAGAGCAACCTCTTTAAATTTGAATTCAAATTTTGAAACAATTTATATGTAGTTTTAGGCATTTTTTCGTATTGTGAAAGTAAATTAACATGTTAATTACAGTTGTTCTTGTAGAAATGCAGCTGATGCAGATGATCTACGTTGGACCTCTTGGTAACCAATCCCAATCACTTGTGGACTACTTGGAGGCAATTGAAGGTTAAAACCTTGCAACATGGATGTTGGAAGTAACCTTTGTCACATCACCAGTTCGGCTTGGAGTCCATTTTGAAGAAATCTATAGAAATTCGTCCCTCTATCTGTAAATCATTGTTTCAGTGTTTTCTATTATTTTAATTTTATAAGTTGTTTTCATTGAAATAGGACAATAGTATTCTGAGAAGAGTGTGATCTTGTTCAGAGTGGCATCTTTGGTTGTTTAATATGTATTTTGCTCAACATAAATAGATTTAACGTTTTAACTCCAGAGTATTTTTTACTTGTAATTTTGACAAATATCTATTAGATCTCCCACGAAATTAGCTAAGGGCATACCTCAAACATAGAAAACGTAAGCATTAATTCCAAAACCCGAGAGCATAAAATTTGTTAAAAACAATTCTAACTTATATTGTTATGTATGGGTGGTTGTAAATTTTTTACAGATACCAGCAGCTGAGAGAAATAATGCAGACCAAAACGTAGCTGCCCCTGCTAAATTAAACAAGGAAATCTCAAATAGAGAGTGGGATATCCAACCTTGCCTGAACATATATTAGTTTTTCCCTTTTGATTATTCATGAGGGCAGAGACTGTTGCCCTTTGGTGTACTGAGACAGTGGCCCTTTGAGCTTTGTTGCGTTGAGACGGTGACTGTGCAGGCAGTGAAAGCACTGGAGGCGGTGTGGCAGTGAAAGCACCGGAGGCGGTGTTGCTGTGATGAGATCTTGAGATAATTACATATCTAACATTTTTAATCTTAATTATTTCACCCAAAAAAACTCACGAGTTCTCTAGGAATATTTTTCATTTACATGGTTTATCAATCATGTTAAACTCTTCTTGACTTGATCCTTTAAAGTCTGATTCCATCTCACGTTTTGACTTCTTCCATTACACATCTAAGATCCTTTCTAACATTTTCTTTCTTAATTATTTCACCAAAAAACTCACCAGTTCTCTAAGAATCTTTTTCGTTTACATGGTTCATCAATCATATTAAACTCTTACTCACTTGATCCCTTAAATTCTGATTCCATCTCACATTTTGACTTCTTTGATTACACATCTAAGATCCTTTTCACCTACATGGTTCAATAATCATGTTAAACTCTTCCTGACCTGATCCTTAAATTCTGATTCCATATCACATTTTAACTTCCTTGATTAAACATCAATCTTAGATACGAGTGCACCTACCACCCTTGTATCTACCTAGTGGTTAATTGTACAACTTGTGATCACATCCTCTCTCTTCCTAAGAGGAATAAACAATGTTCTGACTCAACAAAGCTTACAACACACTTGAGAAATCAAATATGAAGTACAAGGTACAATTGATCATACACCCCTTACAACACAATGCCTTATTACAATAATCTCAAATGAAATACAATAAATAGAAAGATCAATAATATTCCTATAGTTCAATTATCTGCCGAAACAAATAAGCCCATTTAATCTTCATCATAATGCATTGCAATCTCCTTTACCTAACCTTCTTTCAACCTTGCAACAAATTATAGACCATAGGAAATTTGTTCCTCTTAGGGCTACCACTCCATAAGAAATTTGAATGTTACATACAAAACATTGACACTGGCTGCTTCTCACAATTTCTTCAACCCATACACCTTTAACTCCAGCAATAATTTTGCTAGAACAACTCCAAAGTGAGGCTATGTTGATGCCTTTAAAATCCTAGAACCAACATTGGGGATAACCACCTAGTCCGAACCTTGGTACTACTCCTTTTCTGTATGGTATGGTGGCTCCGACTCGATATTATGGGACCAGTTTCCCATATAACGAATCATTTGATGGATAATTGTTTTATAATGTATAATAAAGATGATAAATGTTTTAACCTATAAATAAAAAATATACAAATATACTTATCTAACCCGGGTAATGTATTAACAATGTGATTTCTCAGACCAATCCCTGCTTAGAATTAAGCCATAAAACTCAGGGATGTTAGCAATCAATATATCAATTCTTTGAAATACTATGGGATCAGTCGATAACCTAATAGTAAATAAATTAATCTCTCCTAAAACTTGCACTTTAATCCGATCTAATTGAACAATATGAACTACATATTTTTGGGGCTTAATGTTTCATTTGGAACAAACTGAGGCTAGCATTATGTTCGATGAAGCCCCTGAATCTATCAAGCAGTAATGCATATTTCTATTATAGATATCGTAAGTCAAGACAAAAGTAGAAGTATGAGAATTAGATCTATCTCCGATCAAAACAACATCAATAACATCTACTTTATCGGATGGTGGCTTACCTGGTCCCTTAGCTTCCTTGGATAATACACTAGTTGGAAGAGGAGAAGAAGGTACAACATTCAATTCTTTTAGTAACAATTTATGTTGATGTTTGAGCTTGCTAAGTTCATGTAAACAAATATTTTCTCGAGTATTTTTCATGTCTTCCACAATGTTATAATCCATATAGTTGGAAACTACTAACATTTTAGATGATGAGGGGGGATTAGAGGATGCTGGTTGATTTTGGGTAGACACAACTAGAGTTTTCTTCATGGGAGCTTTGTCTTTAGTAACAGGGCTTGAATTTTTCTTCTTTGGATTTGTTTGAACAGGCTCTGCTGCATTTTTACTTCTGGTATTTACTGGGAAAGCTTCTTATTCACTTTCATTATCAGGGTTAGGCAAGATAAAGTCCCACGTTCCATGAAATTCAACTGTCTCATCTTCTTCTATTTCCTCTGATGATAAAATTATGTCTTCATCTTCATCATCATCTAGATCTGGTTCTACATTAGATATAGCATTAGGTTGTTTAGAGTCAGTTGATTGATTTCTTCTAAAGTTTCTAAATGGTTTTCCTGTACATGTTTCAGCTACCTACTTTTTTATTTCGATCATTTCATTGGATATAGTTTTCAGAATCTTTTGTAAACCTTCCATGTCATATGGGTCTCTAACTGCTTTCTTTTTGGAATCATCATTGGAAGTAACATTTTTGGATTTTCTTTCTTCAAGAGCATTTTTGTTTTCCAAAGCAATGATATGTTTTTCAACAATGATCACTTCCTTCACATTTTCTACTAATGTGGGTTTTGCAACCCTATCAACAAAGATGGCTATGTTTGAAGGCAAGGAAACGATATACCATTCGCTTAAGACTTCTCCAGTAGACTTGGATGTTGTTGGAATTTTATTCAACGGTTTATTAAATCAGAAGTTGAGGTCTTTGATAGGTTCCTTTGATTCAAATTTCAAATTGGAGAGATCATTAATCAAAGTCATTATGGACCTATCGTCTCCAAACTTGGTTAAAAATTTCTCCTGAAAAGCATCCCAGCTATTGATGGATCTTGGTGGTAATGAAAAATACCACAATCCAACTACTCCTTGTAAAGTGTATGGAAATAGTCTAAAAACATCTTCTTGTGTTACTCCATTCAAGTTTATTGACAACATGAAAATGTTTATATATTCTTCTACTTATATGCCAATGTTAGGATTAAATTTTGGTAACCATTTTTTAGGATGGGCTGGTAACTGACTCAAAGGTGCAGGCATTGCGATAGCTACTGGATTCATCCATGGCCTTAGTTGAGGTCGTGCCATTGCGCTAACGGTAGAAGAAGGTGAGGAGGCAGTTGAAAGTGATTGGGTAGAGGATGTCAAAGTCCCTATACCCTTTTGCACTATGATTTGGAGTTGTGAAATAGATGGATGACTTTGCAATGGTTTAGATGGAATGGATGATGATGAGGAAAGAGTCTCACTATCATACTCTAATGGTGTCTTCCTAACTCTTTTTCAACTTGGCAGAGGAAATTCAGTTGGTGGAATAGCAAGCTTTTCACTCTGTTCTCTAGTAAGAGGCTGGGATGGAATATATTACAAAGTCACACTCCCTTGGGATAGGTCAGACTCTTCTTGAGATACCGAAAACCCTTGCAGCTTATGAATTAAGGACTGCACTTCAGGGGATTCAAGAGAAGAGTTTTCTGGTGTGTTTAGAGTTTCTGCAGTGGGTGTTGTATTTTTCTTTTCAACTTCTTCCCCAGAAATATGAGATTTAGAATGTGAAGGAGAAGTTCGAGGAGATGGTGAGGGAGTTTTTCTCTTGGAATGGCCTGTGGATTTAAATTTACTCACCATTCACAATTCATGTCTTCCTTCTAGCACCGAAAATGATGATGCCTCTAAAATCCTAGCATCGACATTGGGGATAACCACCCAGTCTGGACCTTAGTACAACTCCTTTTCCGTTTGGTATGGTGGCTCCGACTGGACATTATGGGACTAGTTTCCCATATAATGAATGGTTTGAAGGATGATTGTTTTATAATGTAAAATAAGGATGATAAATGCTTTGACCTATAACTAAAAATTATACAAATATACTTATCTAACCCAGGTAATGTAATAACAATGTGAATTATGATTATTCCTAACAGACAAATAATCATATAGATGAATTACTAATTGATATAAAGATGCATTCATATATAATTATTACTTTGTTTAAGAAAATAAACAAAGTAATTATAAAAACATATCACATTCATAACAATGTATATCACTGACATATATCTTTAAAGTATAACAATTCTAAATCTTCAGAAATGACATGATAAACAATTGTTTGAAGAGCATACATATATCAACAATATCAACTTTTAAAAGGAATGCTTCCTCACATAAGGAAAGAAGACAAAAGAACAATGATGCAAATACCACATGCATTTGAATCTTTCCAATGTAAATAACACCCCAAATCCACTTTCTTATTTGAGAAAACTTCTAGGAGATACAAAAGTGCAGGTCTTGAAAAAGTTTCATCACAAAAATGTAGAACCTTGATCCACTACTAATAAAAATATATTCAGAAGTACAAAAGTGTAACTTCTCAAGTCAAGTTTTATGCAAATTGAGGACCCTTTCTTAAAAGACATAAAAGGGTTTAAATAATAAAATAAAAACTAGTGGTCAATAAAAATCGCTTTGAGCTATTGAAACTGCAAACATAAAAATCTGGGATTTGATTAATGAAAATAATAGTGCGATAGCCTTTGAACTGATTCATTGTATCTATTTCTTCTCTTGCACTTGCAGCTGACAAATTGAGAGCATTCCCTGAATTTGCGGAGAATGACTCAACTTGGAATGTAGTTGAACTACGTATGTGGCATATGAAAGCTCAGGAACCATGCAATCGATAATGTTGGCAAGACATTTGGTGGCCATCTGCTGGCTGTGTGACTTGACAAGGAAGAACCAAAATGCATCTAAAATCAAGTTTTGCAATTTGCCGATTTGTTCTTCTCCGCTAGCCAGATCTTGTCTCCATTGATTTTCTAGTGCTTTTGCCTTTGGGAGCTTTCCTGGGGACCAATTCGAGATGATGTTAGCTCCATATAAGATGCCATTTACGAACTCGATAACATTGTTCATTGTAGCCCTAGCTCTAGAAGTAGCTCTTTCGTCCTTTTTTAACCGTGATTCCCACTCTAAAAATGGACTTCTTTGTTTGATTCTTGGATTTTAGGTATATTAGTAGCCATGTCTTCTTCCATACTTTGCCAAGAGAGAAATCTTGTGACCTTATCATCTGGATCTTCAAACTCGAACCTGGTGTTAACTTCCTGTTCAATGAGTGATGTAGTGATGATGCACAATGGGTCAACCAATGATATTCTATGGGAAAGGATATTCAGTTGCCGACATAAGGTTCTAGTCACTTCTAGGGCTTCTTTCTTGAATTCGTCAATCTTTGGATAACCTTTGAATTTTTCTACCTGTAAATGAAGTTGTGCAATTTGTTCTTCTTTGGCCTTCTTTTCATGCTGAAGTGCCACTTGAAGCTGGTTGAGTTCTTGAGACAACTCTTGTTGTTTCTGGAGAGCCTACAGATCGATATTTTGTTTCTCCAAATTTAATTGTTCTTTCAGTTGTTTATTCTACTATTTTTTCTCGGCTAGTTGTTCCTCAAGTTGACTGATCTTTTGTTGTTCCACTACTGTTTTCTCTTCAAGTTGGGTGATCCTTATATCATTTTCTTTGATCAGTTAGCTAAGTTCGGAGGCCTTTTCCATTGTAGTAGTTGTATAGGCACCTTCATATTGAGAAAATTTAGTTCAATCCTCACAATGATTGACTTCTAAGTCTTTCCATACCACATTCATCGGTTCAGCTTGAGGAGTTGAGAATGGTCCCTGGTCAACTTTTCTCTTTTTCCTCTGTCTTTTTACCACAGACCTATGCTTTGGACTGTAAAATACATCCACGGGTGGTATTTCCTCAACCTTCAATACAATTTCTTTTGAAGGATTCTCTGGAATTGTTTCAATATCATGTTTAGTGTTCACTGTGCTGACTGCCCCTTCAATTGTAATACTAGTATCAATAGGCTCTTGTGTTGCGGGCGATTCTGGTATGATGATGTTTTAGAAGTCATTATGGTTCTTGATCTGCTGATCAAATTATTCCCATTCCTTGACTAAGTTGGAATCAATATGCACATTGATATCTAGGAGCTCGCTAGTTTTTTCATTTATCTGCTCCTTTTCAGGAATCTTCTCAGTAGTGTGTTCTTCACCGAGGCCTTCTTGCTGCACCATAGGGGTAGTGTTCAATAAATCCAGAGGTAGTGTTTGTAACCTCTGTGTCCTAAATTGTATAAACTTATCTATCTCCCCTGCTCCCAATTTGATCCCTGCTAGACGTTTTACCTGCGAAAATGACTTAGTCAAAGTGAACAATTCATCATAGTCATCTTTATCATGTTCAAATTTGGCAATTTTCACGTGAGTGGTAAAGCTGTAAGCCACATTTTTTGGGTCATATTGTCTCTTAAGGATGACTGTTAACTTCAAAAATTTTATCTTCTCTGCTTCTTTCTCAGCATCTTTAAAGTCATGCAGTAAGTACCACAATGGAGGGGAAATGCAAGCCACATTTATTTCTTGCACTCCTTGTGGTTCCTAGATGTTCCTTTCTCCGTTATCTGGTAAGCTATTTCTCTAGCCAATAGCTTATCAAGAATGTACAATAAGAGAACATGTGGATCTGTGAAGCTACCAAAAAGTCTTACATAATTGAACTTTTCTTCATTGAACCAACTGTTGATTGATGTTAGGTCAATGATAACCTCATCGGATAATCGAGGAGTAGGTCTGGTGAATATGGCCTAATGGACAAGTAAAACAGAACCATGGCAAATTATACATATCTATGATCTTTATAACGAGCCTTCCACAAATAATTATGATAAATGTGAATAGTAGTTGGGTCTTGAAGAGTCCATTTTCAACCTAGAATGGCGAAATCAGAATTGAAAGAGATGGTATCCATAATGTAGGTGCTCATATAGAGTGGGGGTATTATCCTGGTTGTTACATACCTATTTTTTCTATAATCAAGGATTTGTTTGGCCATTTTATCTGATAAAATGGTTGAGCAATCAATGATAAAAGAGTTAATTGTTGCTTCCATTAAAAGAACCATTTCTATGAAAAATCTAGCTGAATCATAGGCTCCAAAGAGTCTATATATCATAGCACCAGCATAGCAATAGTGAGATGATAAGGAGTCCACAGAGTACATACCAGAGGATTCATTCTTATGCTTCTTTGGGAAGTGTCTCCATCGCTTCATAGGGTCTGACTATACCTCGTTCTCCTTGGTGAAAAATTTTAAAAATTCCTTGTTATAATGTTTCTGGGGGTCCAGAAAATGATACATCTTCTTGACATCTTCTGCCATGAATGTCCCGAACATCCTTCCATTGGTTGTAAAGAATGGTCTGTTGGTTATGTTGATGCTTTCTATTACCCATCTAACCAGGTCATTGTATGGTAACACTTTCACATGGGCTGCTTTTCTATGGAGGAAGGAGCTGGCGAAATCCTTAAGGGTTTTTTCTAATTTATCACTTGAATTAGTCATTCCTCCTTCTTCTTCAATTTCGATTGAATACTCAGCTTCAAGTAGATTATATATGCCCTCCCATGAAGTCTTGCCAAGGCCTAGACAGGTAGTATCAGCTACCAACACCAACTTTGTTGGTTCATCTTTTGTTGTGATGGGGACCTTTGCTTTCAGAGGTTCCTTAGACATTTTTGCTGGACTCATGATTTCAGATTAGCTCTTTGAAATGAAACAAAAGGGTGTAATAGTGGAAAAATTTGTTAAATGCTAATACACAACGCACAAGAGTAACAACAATTAAGCATAATAGATGCTTCGGATATATGGTATATGAAGCCACCATGGATGAAATCCTTGAAGGATTCAACCTTAAATGCTTCTTAATGATTTCGCCATAACTTCCAATGTGAAACTTTAATTCTGTGATGGTATGTTGTATCACAAATTTATAACAGTCCTTTTTTAGAATGGGTATCGTGACTTCCCATTCTGCGATTAGCGATAATTTCATATCACAGACTGGGAGTTACAACTGACATGCTTAAATTGTTCCTTTCTATGGTTGCGATTGCGATCAATAGTGAGCTAGCATGGGGAGGCAACATGCTTTAAAATCAATAAATGGTTTAAATCTTCTTTTGAATTGACTTATAACTTTAAACTGCACACGTTCACAATACTTCATATTTTACCTTTATTGAAAGCGCGATATACGATAATGAAATTGCATCGGAATATTTCAAAGTATCTTTTGGGATGTGTCTTATGATTTTAATGATGCGCTGTTGCGATTGGCTTATCGCATCAAAGGTTTTCCATGGAACATTTGGGACGTTTTCTTAATGAGTAGCGATATGCAATTTCTGATAGAGTTATCGCATCGACGGATCTTAATGGAACACTTTAAGTTCACTGTTGAGATAAAGGATATGCACGATGTGAGAATTCGCTTTTATATTTATTTCCTTTGATAAAACTTTTTAAGATAAGGTTTTATTATGACTCAAATCAGATGGGATTTTCTTAAAATTACTTCTATGAGTTCAAAAGTTTTGCAAATAGTGATTGCGATCTAACCTACCTTAAAAGCAAATTTTTATATGACCTATTATAAAAATTTGCTTTCAAAAGTTGTATTGATTTTATTTATATTCTAAAGGGTACCCATTACTTATTATAGTTTTGTATGAAAAATTTTGAAATGAAAAGAGTTGTTGTATAGCACAAGAGGTTACAACTCAACGTTCCTTCGTACTACACTTAGCATCACAACACAACCCATGGATAAATCAAAGCCGGACAAAAGTGGCTTCTCATTCACGATTCTCTCAATACTAATTATGCATATCACTTTAACATATATATCTTTAATGCGACTTTCACTGGATACTATACTTCGCTCAGCGCCTTACCAACAACTCGAGTGATTTCCATATTTTTAGGTATAGTTTTCAGCAATGGTTTGCACAGTCCTACGTCGCATCACAATTTGCACTATCACACTCTTTCTCTTGTTAGCTACTTATTCCACAATGATTGCTCTACATATACTAGCACAAACAAATTATTTTGGCTGCGGCCACAGGGGCTCTTAGCCCTCTATCAACGAACACCGTCATCACCTCCACTATGACTGAGTAGAGGGCGTTGTGGTCCCAATGGACAACGGTGGATTTTTTTCCTAACTTAATGGATCAACAGTTCTAATGAGCTATAATATTTGCAGTAGCTATCAACAACACCTTCTTCACTACACAATACTTTAGGGCCTTCATAGACACTCAACAGGAAGCTTGTTTTTTAGGTGCTACTCAATGTTGGCAGGCTCTAGCATATACTATCGATTCCACTCTAACTACAGGCTCCAATGTTTCACTCCAGGCTACAGGTGTCTGTTCTACAACTTCCAGCGTATTCAACATTCCACCGTACAAGACTTTCTCCACGTACAGGCAAGATAACACTGGTTGCCTGGTTCACATGCCCTTCCACAAAGCTACTGAAAATCCGTTGAAATACTCGTCCCCAAGCCCTCCCGTGAGGGAGTAGGCCCAGGACTGGCTTCAATAACAGTGGGAAGAAATAATACAAACCAAAACGTAAATACCACTCCTAAATTAAACAAAGAAATCTCAAAGAGAGTGTGGGATATCCAACTCTGGCTGAGCATCTATATTTATACAAAATCTGAATTGGTTACATATTTTAGTTTTTATTTTTCGAGTATTGATGAGGCCAAACAGTGTTGGACCTTCGAACTTTGGTGCGCTGAATCAGTGACTGCAGAGGCGGTGGACAGACTGGAGCCGGTGTGGCGGTGTAAAGACACAAGATGATTATTTATCTAATAGCAGCAAAATACATTGAATGCAACGGATTCCATGCTCACCATAATTCTCTTCCTATCCTTCAGCAATGTTTGTCGATAGTACCCATGGTCGATGTTGAAAGAAGCCCTTGCTCACGTAAGCATTCGTGTCATGTTCCTTGTCATTATTTGATATTTAAATAGCTACATTTTGTGTGAATTTGATAGATAGAAAAATATATTATTGCTAAAGAGTAATATTTGATATTTGAATTTAATTGAATCGTAGGTTTTGAAATATTTCAAAAATATGATTTAAAAATAACATTTAAATTTGATTAAAGTGTAAATTTTAAA
>APFE031089286.1:6028-69290 GCA_000404065.3 Pinus taeda | reverse complement strand
TAATTTTAAAAATTAAATGTCAGATTGTTAAATATTTAAAACATGACACACAACAGTAAAATAAATATGGAAAATACTATTAAATTGGTTTTTTATAATTTCTTGAATATTTTGAAATCTACAATAAAATTATATTCAAATATAATATCACTTAAAATTGAATAGAATATCACATAGGATAAAGTTCAGTTCCTTTGAGCACTTTGCTTTGTGGGAAATAATCCCCGCTACTCCATTTAAAGTTCTGATCGCTCTCCATTCCTGGAAGTACAAGAAAATCCTCATCCATATTTTTCAACCCAAACCTTTACGTAAACATTATTTTCTGCCTGAGGGTACCACTATTTCTCCAACCAGTTGTTTTTAGTGTACCATTGTTTATCATCTCTACAAAACATCCGTAGGCAGAAGTATATATCCATCAAACAAATTCATGGAAATATCTCAAGCCATTGGCATGCTCATTGAATGTATGGTTATAGTGCTTTCGCATTGACTGAAAATAATGAAATTAATTTGTGTATGCGCAAATGTTTTATTAATAATTGTCTTTTCTAGAAATATAGACCAATCTATATTTAAGTTAGGACATAGGACATTAATTTTCGTTGTTGGAGTGTGGAAAAATTACTGGTGTGCACTTAAAAACAAAGTATTTTACTGTTTAAGATAGGGTGGTAAAAAGGCCATGTAAATTATAGTTTATGGTGGGCAAAAGGAGCTGAAGTCTTAATTTTTATTTTGTAAATGTTTCTTTCATTCCAAGTATATTAAGTGTTTTATTTTAAAAATTAAGTTGTAGAATATCTTATTTTTCTTTTCCTTGAAACTTCTTTTATGGTGTACCAATTATTATGTTTTTCACTAATTTTTACACACTGTGAAAAGGCCACCCAAAGTCTTTGTAAAATCTACCTTGTAAATATTTTGCAATGTTTCAAATTAAGAAAAGGGGAGTGAGTTAAGGGACACAGATTCGAGAGATGGGGAGGAGGTTAATTGCTTGGGAATTTATTGTTTCTTGTGCATGGAAGGAACCCAAAATGCAGGGCAACCATTAAACGCTACCTCGTGCATGAATTGAGGAAGAAGGTATTGAAATTAAACCAACTGCAAGTGGAAGTATGCAAGCGCATGTTGCTTGAAAAGCAACCACAAGAAAAGGATAAGAATTTTATTGAGGGTATACGTAATATAGGTGATCAAGGACGCAACAATAATTATGGTCGAGGAAAAAGCCATTAAAAGCTTGTCCGAGGAAGAGGCCATGAAAAGGTAGAGGTGGTAGGAGAAAAAAAGAGACACATTCATAGACGACGAGGAGAGGAAGAGACGGATGAAGAGTGGTATCGAGGGAAAGATTTAGCAAGAGTTTCTCGAAGGCAGTGCTGAAGTGAAGAGAAGGGAAGGGGATTTTCTCTCAATCCCTGGAAGCTGTGGGTTGAGTTGCTAGTGTTTAGAGCCTTGGAATAAATTGGGGTCCCTTGCAGGCTATAGGTTGAGATACAAACCCTAGGGCCCTATAACAACTTCAGTCCCTGGACGTTGTGGGTTGAGACAAAGGTCTCTAGAGCCCTATAAGAACTTATTTGCCTAGAGGTTGTGGGTTGGGATGGAATCTCTGGATCCCTGTAATAGCTTGGGTCCCCTAGGGGCTGTTGTTTGAGATAGAAGACTCAAGAGCCCTATGAAAACTTGGGAAGAGGCAATCCTAAAGTAGAAGTACAGAAAGAGTCGAATGAAGACTTGTGGTTATTACACTGATGGTATATAGGATTCTAGACTCCTTCGAAGGGGGTGAATTAGTGTGTGTGCACCTGGGGATGAGGTCGAGCACCTCTGGACTCTAAGTGTCATCCAAAAAATTGACGTTTAGTTGGTGGGATTTAGGAAGGAAGTCCTCTAGAGTCCCTCATTCAGTGGTAATTAGTATGCTAGTCCTAGAGGCAAGCAAAACCTCGAGAATTTGGAATCTGGCTTAGGGATGACGGTTGCAAGTAAGTGCAATTACAAATGTCTACGGTTGCGTGGAGAGTCTTTATCCCAAACTCAGATTCCTTGTAAATTTCAAAGATAAGTATATGTGTATGTCGTTTATCATTTAATGAATCATGTCGTTGTGTTGTACATAATGGTTCTAGATTTAGGGATTGCATTGTATGATTATGCTTGCATATGTGACACATCTATGTGGGGATGTGTTATATATATATATAATATATATATATTATGTATCTATATATATATATTATATAATATCCATTTTAAGGTCAGCCAAGCCGACATAAATTGGGTGTTGAGACCTGTTTGTGGGACATAGGGACCCCCCACGCAGGATTTGACTGCTAGTCTATAACGAAGGCATACATACATCTACCCGTCTGGTTTGAACGGGACTTTAGGAGGAAACATGCTCTAACCATTAGGCCACTCAAGCTATATATATATATATATATATATATATATATATATATTCTTATATAGTAATTAATTTATATTTAGGAGTTGAATATATAATTTCATGTGTATGAAAGATGAAAGAAAAAATGTATGTAATGATTATTAGTTGTAGACCCAGAACATCTGATACATAAGAGACATAATAATCCACGTGATAACAAAGGCTAAGCCACAATATCATGGTGGGCTTAGATCTACATAAATGTTTTACAATGTAAGAAGCAACACATAAAATAAATTATTAAGGAAGTGACAAAACTCGTTACATGTCATGTCCAAGCGATGAGAGCTTGGATTAACACTTGAATAATATTATACTAGGTTATTAGAGAATTTTCATTAATATTAAGATTACACAGAGGACCCTATGAATAGTAGGGATTATATTCCCTTGCATGTCATTTGTTTATCAAGTTACAAGTTGTTTTGTTTTATGGCAAGCATTGCACTAATGACAGTGGATTTTTCCCTGGGGCTAGTCGAGTCACCAAATTCTCCTAAATTTCCTACCCTGGGATTCTTAGTAGGTTAGGTACATGTTGTTGGCCTCTTAGGGTGGTTATCGAGGAACTTGAATGCTCCAAGTGGTGCCATCGTGTTGTTTTCAGGCTCAACATAAGGTCTATAACCATTGGTGTGTGGTAGAAGAGGTAGGAACCTCTCGGCAGTACGGATTGAGCACGTGGTAAGTAAGCAGCACAAGAGCACCTACATCACCTTAGGTGGCATTCCCTCCTAGTTGGAAGGGAAGACTCGCGGGTCGAGAATAGAATGAAGATTCTATTAGCCCAACTTATGATGGATAGTTTCGCAGGTTTCCTTAAGAAACCAAGGGTGCCATCATGAAACTATGATGCATGTTTGGAAGTCTAGCAGATGCCTGAGCTAGAGCCATAGTCGGAAAGACTAGCTCGAAGAAGCTCATGTGGTGGTAGAGCTTGTTGCCGAGGAGGTTATAAAGCTCTCTGCCTAAGACACTGTGTGATGGAATGTCAAGGACCCTTGACCGATTCATGATGGGAAAGAGGAGGAAGGTCTTGTTGTGTATTAGAGGAGTGAGGGTATGAACTTATACAAAAATTTAGGATAATCGTTTCCTTTGGATAGTCAAAACTATAGTCAAGTGATGCCTTTAATCGGTTGAACAAGATTCCCCTCACGTGATTGGTTGGAATGACGAGTCAGAAAGCCATAGAACCTGAGCCCACGAAGATGATTTAATTTAGCGCCGAGGATGCAATGGTAAAGGGCATTGATGTTCTATTGAGAGATGACAATGGGAAATTCTCCCGCCACTCAAATCCATCAGGTGGGGGAGCTCTTGGAGGTGGACACCCAGAAAAACTAGAAGGTTTGAACTCTAGAGTGTTAAGAGAATTATTTCTTGAAGAGATCTAGGTTTGAGGGTCCCCATATTCTAAGTAAACCCAGGTGAGAACCTAGTCATTGAGGGATGTCTCTCTCTCCTTAAAACCGGACAAGAGGCGAATTTTCACTACATGGAGATGACATTGGCGTGTTGTCTTGAAGGACATCTAGAAAATAGTTTGGGAGATTTTGGTACCCAAAGGAGCCATATATGGGTGAAATGTGGACCACTCGCAAGTCAACACGTGACATGTATGACGTTGGCATGACATTGCACAGGCAATGGTTAGACCTTGGATGTCAGAAACCTCATAAATGCATATGGTTGAATGTACCAAGGTAACGAGAACGATAGAGGTGGGTAGTCAAACCCATACTAGAGTGGTAGGCCGTTAACAAAAGAGCTAGCAATTGCTAGCAAGTCGTGACGTGTCAACCAAAAGGTCAGATTCTAGGGGGGATGTCAACTTGAGAGCTCGTGACCTTTTGTGGGTCCCAAAGTTGTGACATGTCAGGTGGAAGATCAGGTTCCCAAGGGGGACTTCATCTTGGGAGCTTAGGGTGATATAAGGGTCTCAGAGTTGTGACACACTAATCAGAAGGTAGGGATTCTAGAGGGGGGAATAATTGCAATTTCGAGGTGTGTTGGGATCTAAGAGTTGCATCAAATTAGTTTAAAAAAAATAATTACCTCATTCCTCGAATGTGAATTGAAGGGTTCATGTACCTTATGGATGGTTATCAGAGAATCGAGGGTCAGTACTTGTACTAGATGGCTTTCCTTATGGAAAAGTGATATTTTTCTTCTATTGGGTAACTATAAGGTACTGAGTTAGTCTGGACTGTACTTGTTGTTTGTTAAGGAAATTTTGCTAAGGTAAGTTAGTGGATGACCAACAGTTTGATGGGATCGAGATTATGGTTGTGAATACATTATTATCATTAATTATGCACCAATTTCATAATTGAATGATTGTTCCATATGATTGTAAATGGATTGTATGTCAACATGGTTGTTTTGTTACTGTAGGAACCCCCATCATAAATCCATGAATGCAATCTCACGATGTTTATTTTGTGTTTAATTAATTTTTTAAGATGTCCAACATTATGTGTGATTGAAAACACATAACTAGTAGCATAACATAGAAAAGTTATAGTGATGAGGATGAGAATGGTTGAATATAGTTTCGAGCAGTCCCAACATGGATGTGATGGAGTCAAAACCAATGATGAATAGAGATCGGTGGGGTAAGGGGGGCAGGTTACTCTTCAAATTTTATGGAAAACTTGAGAAGCCTTTGGGATGAGGTGAGGATCTTTAAGGCCAATAATGAGAGGTTGGCGAGAGCCTAAGAAAGGTAGGATGAGATCAATTCAGTCATCTTGTGAAGTCTCTCAGACTAACAGAGGCAAAGGAAATTTGAAAAGAGTACTAGTCATAGAGATAAAAAAAGCCTTCATGAGTTAGCAGGAAATACAAAGAGAGAAGATGGTGGTGGATCCAGAAAGAGGCCCAAGCAGGGAAGTGAAGACAAAGTCCTAGGGGGAGAACTATTGAGTAATCCAAGAGGAAGAGATAGAACACAAGTGACTTTCTCGAGCAAGTTGTCTAGTTTTGCTATATAGAGATACCATCACTCTCGACATCATGATTGTTCAAAGGGAAAGGAAGAGGATGATATGCCTCAATATTGCTGAAGAATTTAAGAAGGAAAATTTACCCATATTTGATGGTGGTGTGAAGAAGGCAGAGGACACTGAAGGATGACTTCAAGGGATGAAGAATTTCTTTAGAATATGTGATTATCCCGAGAATATGCAAGCCATAGTCATCTATTACAACTTAGAAAGAAAAGTAGGCATCTGGTGGGAGGATGTGAAGAATACTAGAGCCATTATCGAGAATAAGTTGACATCGGAGGAGCTTTAAAAGCTCTTCAAAGAGCAATACTTGTCTGAACACTACTATAACAATAAGGCCAAAGATTTCTATGAACTCAAAATCGGTCATATGACCAGTGATGAATATGTCACCAAGTTTTTTGGACTACTGAGGTATGTACGATATATCAAGGATGAGAAAGTTGAAATTTAGAGGTTCATCAGTGGGATACCCATGGTATTCAAAGATAAAATTAAATTGTTGGAACAGTTGAAAATATTTAATATTATTTTGTATTAATGGAGAATTGGTTACATAAGTTGTAACGTATCTCCTTATTTTAGGATTTGTCCCTAGAGTTTAGGAGTTTGGTTGTACTTAAATGATGTAATCTTTCATTGATTAGAATTTATGTGTACGAGAGTGATCTCTCTGTTTTGAGTGTAGTCTCCAGGTGCAGGCCTCACCTATGAGCTACATCTCCTTCTTTTCAATTCTGTTCACATTTTATCTTGGTATCAGAGCTCAGATTGGGTGAGCCTAATCTTTTATCACCTTTGTGGTTGAAGTGCTTTTGTGGCTAGCTTGCCTGTGTGGTAGAATTGCCTGTGTGGCTTTACGTGCCTCTGTGGCCGCGTGTACACAAGAGCTTTGTGCTCAATTGAGCAGGTGGATTGCAGAACACTTGGCTCGGACTCAGACATTTTTATGAGTAGAAAGGGGTTGGTGCGTGTTTTGCGCTGACAGTCGCGCCAGGAACGCAATTAGCACGTCGGTTTGGCCATTAGTCGCACCACCATGCCAAAATACTAGATTAGCGCGGAATTTCGGGGAAAAATCGCGGAAGACATTTTTCCTCGCACCGATTTTATCTGGGCGCAGGTTTTTTGCTCGGGAGCACGCCAAGTCACCTTCATGGGAATCTGCAGGAAGCATCATCTTCGTTTGATAGTTTGTGAGGGGTGAAAATTGGAGAAGTTGTGGATCTATCTGGGAGAGGCAGATCGGATCAATTTTGATCAGACGAATTTTTCGACTGTATTGAAAAAATGCCGAATATGCTCATTAGAGCGGGATTGTGAGATACTGTAGATCAGTGGCAAAGAAGTGACAGATTGATATGACAGGTATCGTTTTTTCTACTGTTGGGTAGATTCATTTTGTAGATCTGATCATAATGAGTAATACGATGGAATCTTATCTTCACAAGTCTGGCAAAGTTGATTGATCTAACTTCACAAATTGGAAGTTTAAGATCCAGACCTTGCTTGAGGGTGTGAATGCTTGGTCCATAGTTACAGGTGATGAGCTGAGGCCGAATGTAGGGACACAGAAGCAAGAATGGGATAAACGAGAGAAAAAGGCGAAAGTTTTGCTGAAGATGTCCGTGAAGGACAATATTATCCCACACATCAAAGACTGTAAAATGTCTGCAGAGTTCTGGATGACCATCAAAAATCCGTATCAGATCCAGAACACAAGTCGAATTATGGCGCTTAAAAGCAAGTTATTTTCAATGAGGATGGATGAAAGGGAGATTGTTGTTGCATTTGTTGTGCGAATTAAAGATGTGAAAGACGGATTGGGGGACATCAGAGAGGTGGTGTCTGAATTTGATCTCGTTTCAGTCACACTGAGCGGGATGCGTGATGAATTTCAAATGCTTGTTACTGGATTGGTCACAAGGGAGAAAGCGCCCACATTTGAAGATCTGACAGGGATCTTGCTTCAAGAAGAGGAGCGGCGACAGAACCTGAACCCCCAAAATGATGATCTAGTGTAGATGGCGAAACGACGATCATTCAAAGGAAAGCAGCCACAGCAGGAATCAAAGCAAAAAGGAGCAACATCACAGAAGAAGGTTTGCTTGCAAATAATTCTGTAAAGAAATGTTATTATTGTGGAAATAAGGGTCATATACAGAATGTATGCTTTAAGAAGCAGGATGATGATGCAAATAGGAAGCAGGCAAGTGCAAAGCATAGAGGATACTTTGTTGAACAAGAAGATAAAGATTTCATTCATGAATTTCGACTGTTCACAGTCGACTGTGCCCTTTCAACATCTAATGAGGACGATATTTGGTATGTTGATTCAGGAGCATCCTCTCACATGACAGATAAAAAGGAATTTTTTGATAGTCTTGAAGAAAGTACATACAGATCAAAAATATATTTAGGAGATGATAGTGGATATGAGATTAAAGGTTATAGGGTGATTCCAGTCCAGTTAATAAATGGAAAAATTAGTCACCTTAAAATTGTTTTATATGTACCTGGAATTAAGAAAAATCTGATATCTGTATCCATGATGATTGATCAAGAAATGCAAGTCGAGTTCTTCATGAATCATTGTGTGATAAAGGATTGCTGGAATGAAATAGTTGCAACAGGCATGCGAGTTGGAAGCCTATACAGACTAGATGCAAAGAGTATACCAAAGCGAGCCATGGTTGCAGGAGAATCGACAGCCGAACAACTCTGGCATCAGAGGTTCGGTCAGTTGAATTTGCAGGACCTCATGTTATTGCAGAAGAAGGGTATGGTTGAGGGGCTCCATATCTTTTGTAATATTCAGTTAAATTGTGATGGTTGTGCCTTAGGAAAAATGCATAGAGAACATTTTCCTGTGCATGATAGGAGGAAGGAGACAAATATTTTAGAACTAGTGCCCACTGATATATGCGGACCTATGCAGATAAGGTCGCTAGGAGGAGCATATTATTTTCTGTTATTTACTGATGACTACACCATATATTCATGGGTTTATTTTCTAAGTAAGGAAAGTCAGACTTTCCAGTGCTTTATAGAATTTAAAACCTTGGTGGAAAAACAGTTTGGTAAGAGCATAAAAATTCTCTGATCTGATTAAGGGGGAGAATACAATCTAGAGGAATTCATGAAATTCTGCAAATCTCACGGCATTGTTCAGTAGTATACAGTGCCACACACACCATAGCAGAATGGAGTTGCAAAGTGCAAAAACAGAACTTTAGTGGAGTGCGCAAGGAGCATGTTACAAGGTAAGGGTCTATCTAACTGTGTTTGGGCAGAAGCTATTAATATTGTTGTATATTTGAAGAACAGATGTCCTACTAGGTATCTTGGCTTCAAAACTCCTTTTGAAGCTCTATATGGATTCAAACCAGCAGTAAACCATCTAAGAGTATTTGGGTCAAAAGCATTTGCCCATATACCCAAAGCTGATAGGAAGAAATTAGACCCTAAAGTAGTTAGATGCATCTTTGTTGGTTATGGCACAGAATTTAAAGCATATAAATTATTCAATCCTGAGTGTCATAAGACATTTGCAAGTAGGGATGTAGTCTTTCATGAATAGGTACAGGAAGGGAAAGATGACATTGGTGATGATTGGAAAATTCCATTGTTGATGGATGAAAGCAGCGAGGATGAAAGAGAGTAGGAGCAAAAAGAAGATAAAAAAGAAGAACAGGAAGAAGGTGATAATGCAAGCCCATTTAAAGCTGAAGAAAACAAATTTGAGGTAAGTCCTTTACCAAGGAGATCGGGTAGGAAGACTCAAAAACCATTAAAATTGAGAGACTATGCTTTGATGTCAAATGTTTTGAAGATTGTAGAGCCCACTAATTACAAAGAAGCTAGTCAATTTAAGGAGTGGAGGGCTGCAATGAATGAAGAGATAGAATCAATTCTTAGAAATGACACTTGGGATTTAGTTGAGCTTCCTAAGAATAAAACACCCATAGGATGTAAACGACTGTTTAAACCAAAAATGAATGCAGATGGAATTATAGAGAAATTAAAAGTCAGGCTGGTTGCAAAAGAATATTCATAACAGGAAGGTATAGATTTTGATAATACTTTTGCACCTGTAGCAAATTTAAAGACAATCAAAATGCTTATTGCTTTAGCTACTAAATTTAATTGGGAGCTACACCAGCTTGATGTTAAATCTACATTTTTAAATGGTGATTTAAAAATGGAAATTTACTTAGTACATCCAGAAGGGTTTGTAAAGCAGGGGTAGGAACATCTTGTTTGCAGATTGAAAAAGGCTTTATATGGTTCAAATCAAGCACCCAGGTCTTCGTACGAAAAGGTTGATTCTTTCCTTTTAGAGTATGGCTTTCATAGAAGTTGAAGTGATCCAAATTTATATACCAGGTACAATAATCAGGGGCATATTATTTTGATTTCTTTGTATGTAGATGACATGATTATAACAGGAGATGCAGATGATTTAATCAAAGTAATCAAAAGGCTTAAGGCACAAGTTTTTGAGATGAAAGATCTCGGAAGCCTTCATTACTGTCTAGGATTAGAAGTATGCAGAGATACTGGGCAAACTTTTCTTACCCAAGGGAAGTATGACAGAAATATGTTGGAAAAGTTTGTTATGGATCAGTGTAGATCAGTAGCGACACCTTTGCAGCAAAATCTGAAGTTGTGCACTGGTGATGGCACTAAAGAGGTTGATGCTACAATGTACAGACAGCTAGTTGGCAGCTTGATATATCTCACGACAATCATACCTGACTTGGCATACTCTGTTAGTGTGTTGAGCCAATTCATGTCAAAACCGCTTGAAAGTCACTGGGTAGCAGCAAAAAGTGTGTTGAGGTATCTTTGCAGTACTGTTAACTATGGCATTTTATACACTGACGCATCTGATGTTACTCTAGCAGGTTTTTCAGATTTAGACTGGGCATGGAACTTGGATGATCGAAGGTCCATCACAGGTTATGCATTTAGCATAGGATCAGGGGTCATAGCATGGAGCAGCAAGAAGCAGAATATTGTAGCCTTGTCTTCCTATGAAGCTGAGTATCAAGCATTGTATGCAGCAACGTGTGAAGCGATCTAGTTGAGAAGGCTTCTCAATGATGCAGGAAAAGAACAGAAGAATTCCACTTCCATCAAAAGCGACAACCAGAGCACCATTATATTGGCATACAATCCAGTGTTTCATAAAAACACCAAACATATAGACACACAGTTCCATTTTATCAGAGAGAAACTACAGTCAAAAGAAATTATTGTTGAATATTGCAAAACTTGTGACAATATGGCTGATATTTTTATAAAGCCTCTTGCATGTGTGAAGTTTGAATTGTTTAGAGGGATGTTAGGAGTCCAGGATAACCCTTTCTCCATTAAGGGAGGGAGTTGAAAATAATTAATATTATTTTGTATTAATGGAGAATTGGTCACATAAGTTGTAACATATCTCCTTAGTTTAGGATTTGTTCCTAGAGTTTAGGAGTTTGGTTGCAACTTCCTGATTTCTAAAGTTTTACTTAAATGATGTAATCTTTCATTGATCATAATAGAGTGTACGAGAGTGATCTCTCTGTTTTGAGTGTAGTCTCCAGGTGTAGGCCTCACCTGTGAGCTACATCTCCTTCTTTTCAATTATGTTCACATTTTATCTGGAACCCTAGACCCTGAAGCATTTGATTAAGAAGTTAGAACATTTCTATGTGTAAACAAGGCATAGGCCTAAAATCAAAAGTAGTTGGCCAACCAAAATCACCTCTAGACTAAATATGAACTGGTCTAAGAAGAGCCCAAAAAAGAAAGGAGAGGAAACCCCCAGCTTAGACAAGTCATTATCAACATAGGCATAATGTTTCTGTTAAGAGAAATTAGCAACAACTATCTTCGACACAACCCAAGATCAAAGGTCGAGAACCACTCAAGTGCTGGACCTTTGGTGGCAACCAAAGGAGAACGGATTGTCCACATCAGTAGGATGTTGGACCCAAGATATACAATCCTCAAGAGGCAAGAACGGTGCATGAGGTAGCCACCAAGATTAGTGGTTTATGTAACATTTCTTAACCACTAAGCATACCACTAGGCATTCATCATTGAAAGAGAAGGTAATCTACAAGAACAAGTTGTTTCTATTTTAATTGATCTAGTTTCCAATTAGAGTTTTGTTAGCCCAAAGCTTGTCAAAAAGTGTAGACTGGATAAGGAATTACACAAATAACATTTGTTGGTTCAATTGGAAATGGGGACAAGGAAAAGAATCAACCATTGGGTGAAGTCATTTGTGTTTGAACTGAGTAGCATGCCGGAAACTGCCCACTTCAATGTTCTACCGTTGGGTGGGCATGGCATATTAATGGGCATAGAATGGTATGCATACACTAGAGCAAGGTAGATTACTATGAAAAGGCAATAGAATCCTTTGATGAGCAAGGAATGAAAAGGGTGTTGCAAGGAAAGAAAAATTCCATATTAGTAAGGATGATTGCTGATAATACACAAAATATTTAATTTTTTATTTCGAATAGAAATTAGTTTATGGATAATTAACAATACTCCTATCCAAGGTCTTTTTGATGCCCACCAACTAGATAACTCTCATCCCCTCTCTTTGAAATCTGTCTTACCATATTGTACATAAATATTTCCTACTAGATAGGAAATATCCCAAAAAAACAAGACAAATGGACACTTGTCCTGACAAATTCAAAACTATCTAAGAAATCAAGCCGACACATGACATTCTTACAAGATCCCAATTGGTCAATAAACCAAATCGATAAAACTAAGTATCTTCTAGAAAAAATCGGAACACGTACATTTTACATTAATCTACATAATATCATACAAATTTGAGGAGATAATTTTTCCTTTTGAAAGTTTCTGCAACACTCTCTTTTCTTGGAAAATGTTGACTCAGTAGACTTGATGCTCTTTCAATTAGACTACCCAGGTTAAAAATTTCCATGATCTCCTGATCATGAATTTTCAATTTATTCACTCATCTTGGGTCCCATAAAAAATGTTGTTGTTTTTGGGTGTTGGATTTGACTATTGCCACATTGTTGATATCAACTTTCCAAGATCCCATATTTGATTCTATGACATGTGACTTGCTCTGCTAATCCAATATTCTATAGTCAGTCACATCATTCTCCTAGTTATCTTCTCCATCTTAAGGTATTTCTCCCTTGGCATATTCCTTGTCAACAACAACATCTTGTGAGTCTCATCATCCAACCTTATCTACAACTGGAATTTGTTGTAGTTATCTTGCTCTAGCTACAATTTGGCATGTTGAACTTGCACCATTTGGTTTACCAACCTACCCTCCAGGAATTTTAGTGGTACCAAAAAATATATATTCCCATCATACTCCATTAAAATTTCATCGAAATTGTGCTCTTCATCTCCTTCAACTTCCTTGTGATTATCTTCCCAAACCAATTCTGAATTCTCTTCTTTTACCTTTCTCTACTACTGCTGTTGTTATTGCATCTACTGCTACTCATTTTTGTCACCTGATTTGTCACTTCCTTCTTCCGCTAAGAACAAAATATCCCATTCCTCATTGCAGTTATTAGATTGTTCATAATCCTGCTCACGGAATACGACATCTCTACTAACGAAAATCTTGTGAGTAGAGGGATTAAATAATCTATAATCTTTATATTGTGAACAATACCCTATAAAGGTACATCTGATGGATTTTGAATTTAGTTTTCTTCTGTCTTCCTTCGGAATATGGGAAAATGCTTTAGACCCAAACACACTTAAATATTTTACTGCAGGTTTAAATCCATATAATGCTTCATAAGGAGTTTTAAACTCAAGACTCTTTATAGGACTCCTATTTTTCAAGTAAACTACAGCATTCAATGCTTCAGCCCAATAACCATTCGAAAGATCCTTACCTTTCATCATGCTCATAGCACATTCCACCAATGTTCTATTCTTTCTTTTCGTTACTCCATTCTGTTGAGGAGTATGGGGTACTGTGAATTACTGTAATATCCCATGGTATTTACAATACTTGATAAGCTCATCCTTCCTATATTCTCGCCATTGATTATAGCGGATAATTTTTATATGCTTCCCTGTTTGCTTTTCAATCTTATTTCTCAACTACTTAAAGTATTCAACTGTGCGAATTTTCTTAATCAAAAATATACCCAAGAAAACTTTGTGTAGTCATCAATAAACACTAAAAATACAATCCACCTCCTAATGACTTTGTTTTCATCGGTCCACAAAGATCTGTGTGCACTAATTCAAGTATGTCTCTCTATTTCTTCTCTACTAGAACAGGGAATTCCTCTCTTTGCATCTTTCCTAATGTGCAGACATCACAATAATTATGCACTTGTTTTAACATAGGAAGATCTCTTACCATTTCCTTTTTCTGAAGTAACAACAAATCATTGTAGTTGATATGAGCAAATCTTTGATGCCACAGTTCTTCTATAGTCAAACTCGATGTTGTCAAAGCTCGAACTCGTGCTGTCATTACATCCAATTTGTACAGACCTCCTATTTAAATTCTTGTAGCAATAGTCTTCGTACCATCCAAGGGATATTTAATATAACAGTTATATTTAAAAAATAGCTTTGAGATCTTGATATGTAATCATGTATAGAGAAATCAAGTTCTTTGTTACATCGGGCACATACATAAAATTGTGAATTTGTCTTACAATACCATTAGGTAGAATGGCAGAAATTTTCCCACACCCTTTGATCTGATGACTTATATCATCACCTAGGTAGATTTTTTCTCCGTCATTGATTTCTTTAAAATATTCAAACCATGCATCTACTTGTGCAACCGCTTTGACTTTGAACGAAAGAAAGATCCGACCCCTCACTCAATCGCCGGGAGCCTCTGTACGGTACGAAGAGTTATCTAGCCATCAATATCAACCCGACTTTTAGCAGACAAAGGACGTGCACTCATCTAGATTACGAAGAACGAGAATCTTCTTCCCTGTCATATGTGTTGATGATCCCAAATATACATACCAGATGTCTACATCAACATTCTCATCAAAGTCTGCCATGAACAATCTAAAGTTCTGCTCATGATTATCATTTGCAAGATGACTTACATGTCGTTCCTGCTTCTGTTGTTGTCCATGATATATCTTCTTCTTGCACTCCTTTGCTATATGACCAAGTTTTCCCCAATAAAAACATTTAATTACAGAGTTGTTTCTATTTGGATGCATACCTTGAGTTTGATTTGGTATTTTCTATGAGTTTCCTGTGTTTTGTTGTTGCGAATTTCATTTTCCTTTGAAGAAGTTCATTTTTGCCATCAATGCAACATTGACATTTTGGAACTTCAGAGTCAATCTTCTTTCTTCTTATTGCATTAATATTTTTGTCATTTCTTCAAACTTTGGGATTTTATCTCTCGCACTTATCTTAGTGATAAACATTTGGTAGTCATCAGTCACACCATTAGTTGTAATGGTTACTAAATCTGTATCTGCAACTGTATCACCAATGTCTGCCAATTTGTTCTTCAGATCTTTGATCCTCGCTATGAAGGCAAAAACTATTTCATTCTCATCCATTTTCAGGGAGAAGATATTGCTCTTCAGGAACATAAGACTATTTGTATTCCTGATCTCATGCAAATCCTTCAATATTTCCCAAATTTCGCTTGTTGATTTACAAATTTCTCTGATATGTGCTATGATACAATCTTTCCCTGACATCTTCGGTCACGTCCTTGCTTTAGCTTTTGGCTTCCCCCAAACTAGGATTGATGTTCATCCAAGGCGTCTGCTCATCCCCATTTGCAATCATCCAAGCACTCTACACTTCTAACAGACTCTGCATCTTGAAATTCCAATTCAAATAATTGGAGTTGTCGAACTCGTTATGCTCATTCAAATATGCTTCAATTATTTGATTATTCATCTTGGTGATTAAAAAAAATATGACAAGTAAAATATGTGTGTGTTAGATCTATCCGAGATCTTAATGAAAGACATTGTTTGTGATAAACGATCTCCAACATTGTTTGCGGCCTCCGCCACGGCCCCCACCACGAATTCCTCTCGGAAAACCTTGGCTTCCATGCAACCTTCTCTCAGCAGCCACTTTCAAGACGCAACCCCTTTTTTATTTGCACATTCGGCATGATTTAGCACCGTGGATTCGCGATGGTCAGAGTGATTCCACAACACAGATTCACGACAGTCGGCCAAAAAAAATATGCACAAGTCTCACAGTGGACCTACAAAATGAGAGTTGCAGTGCTAAATTCTCATTCTCGATATAGGAAGAAACTGCTTGAATTGTTGGTGTAATTTCAGAATATAAATATCCGTGCATCTCTCCATACGAGTAGGACAACAATATTTATCAAAAGATCCCCATTTTTCTCAACTACCAATCTCAAAACTAGGTAGGATTCTTAATAATTCTCTGTAGCCTCGAGCAACAAGGCCATCGAGATATGGTAATGGGAATCTCCATTCCTCTGTAGGAAAAAGACATCTTCCAAAGCATTAGCGCCTCGCCTTTTCTTGAGGTATGCAATTGCAAGATGAAAATGCAATTCCAACATATTTTTCATAGTTTCAGAATAATTTTCAGAGATGTTTCGAACCAAATTCAGGGCGCGTGTGAAGAGCGACAAGCTCTTTCAAATCGAAGTTCTGGGATGTGTTCACAAACCTCCTGTAGCTATGGGATATGCCCATCTCAACTACAACTACAGAGGAAGGCCAAATCAACTGTACAATGACAGAAGTTCCGTTATTGAAAATTGATAGAGTAGCATATGTGTCGAGGTAAGATGGATTACTTAACTGACTTTAACAGAAATTGCAGAAATATTTACGAGTTCGAGGAAAGCAGCCAGAACAATTCTTTGACCTGGTTACTCGTGATAAAACTTTAAAAAATTCCCATCTGCCATGGAGAAATATAGATAACCAAACCATATTGTTAAAAAGGCGTCGGTAAGTAATGGAAAATTGATTCTAATTCGGAGTTGAATAATGCATCCTGTGAATCGAAGACAGCTTTCGATTAACATGACTCTAAACGTCGCTGATTTCAGTACCCCACTAACAAGTTCTACTTCAAATCGTGACAAAACGCATAAAATTATGAAGTTTGACCATGTTGGGTTAAATGAGAAATAACTCCACACCAAAAATTTGTGTATTGGGTTAAAAATATTTTTTTTATAAATTAGAATATTTTATGAGGGTGTTAAAAGCATTTTTTTTAACTAGTTAGTAATATTTAAGAAATATTTTAATATTTGAATGAGAATTTTTCATAGTTCAGATCTTTTAACTATGAAAAATTTAATAGAGAACTTATTAGATTGTATATGTTCACTATTATGTTGTCTTCCTTGAAACAATATCTTTATTAATAAAATAATAATAATAATAGGAACTAGTATTCATTTTTTCATCTATAATATTTTAAGATTTTTAAATATTTAACCTACAAAATTCTAAATATAAATTGTTCACCAAATAGGATTGATACTTTGACTTTTACATATAATATTATTGATTAAGAACATATACAATTTGAATGAGTATGTATGCCTAAGTTTAAATTTGCACGGATATAACATGTATAACTTCCTAAACATTAAGTATACTGAATTCTATGCACTAAGAAGGGTTAGGTCTTTTTCTTTGTCCCATCTTATAAATAAGGGAATTTCCTAAATCAATTTAATATCTCCATTTACCAATTTATGAAATTTATATGCATAAGGGATTGTGAGTCAAAAAATTCTATAAAAAATATTTAGTAAAACATTTCAATGGTGTGCCTACCCATTAGTAATTCTCTCATCCCCAATATATAGTTGACATGTTTCTATCACACACACATACATCTTATTTTGATATCTCTCATGTATGGATAATGACCTAATCTTTCTACATTACAAACTTTTTATAAAATGTAAAATTTAAGGAATATCTCTCTAATTTTGAATTAAGATAAATTTACATTCATTAAGATGCATGTACACTTATAATTATTAATTCAACTTATTTAAAAAAATAATATTTCTCTTATTTTGTATTTTAAATATTAACATTTTAACTATGAAAAATTTAATATAGAAATTAAATTAGATTTTATAAATTAACTTATTATTTTGTTTTCAAATAAAAACAATATATTGTATTAAGTAAAATAAAAGTATCTAAGGAGAATGAGCCTAAATATATCTAAGTAGAAAATTCTTGAAACCTTTCCAGTGCTAATGAGGTCAACCTAATAACAAAAAAACACAATATCTCTTCACCAAAAATTTGCATAAAGAAAATATTGAATAGAAACACAATCACCCAAAAAAACACAAATTAGGAAAAACCCCTAGCTTGCAATCGAACAGTGAAATTTTGGAAATCCCGCAAAGCTCCAGTGTCATACCAAAAACATTTTCTAAATGTATCATGCATGGTTGTGCAATGTGATCCAATCACCCAAAAAACACAAATTAGGAAAAACCCCTAGCTTGCAATCGAACAGTGAAATTTTGGAAATCCCGCAAAGCTCCAGTGTCATACCAAAAACATTTTCTAAATGTATCATGCATGGTTGTGCAATGTGATCCAATCACCCAAAAAACACAAATTAGGAAAAACCCCTAGCTTGCAATCGAACAGTGAAATTTTGGAAATCCCGCAAAGCTCCAGTGTCATACCAAAAACATTTTCTAAATGTATCATGCATGGTTGTGCAATGTGATCCAATTGGAGTTTGCAGTATTGAAATGTGTGACATTTCCTTGACAATAGTTTCAAAGTATTCAAGTTGAAAAAGGGTTTTTATAAATGGGTTATTATGTTTCAAATCCCGTAAAGCTCCAGTGTCATACCAACAACGTTTTCGAAATCTATCATGCATTCTTGTACGATGTGATCCAATTAGGGTGGAATATTGAAATGTGTGACATTTCCTTGACCATAGTTTCAAAGTTTTCAAGTCGAAATAGGGTTTTTATAAATGGGTTATTATGTTTTTCCTCGACTGCTGAAATATTATAAATACTTTTGAATTCGCATGAGTTTTTAATCAATTAAAAGTAAAGCTTAAAAAAAAAACAACTACGCACAGCCTTCACATGGTCTCCAATTTAAATTTCTAATATCATAGTTTATATAATAATGTATATCTAAATTATCTAAATTGCTATTAATTAATAAATAAGTGGGTTGGTTTAATATGGACTTGTCATGCATTCAATTTAAATTTATAATCTCATAAGTTACATAATAATTCATATCAAAATTAAAATTAATTAAATTTATAAAACCATTTTCAATTAACTTATTATTAATTCATAGTGAACATTGTAATTCATAATAGAAATATTATTAATTAAACTCACAAAGTTATTACGAATTAAACTCGCTATTACCAAATTACATAATAATTTATATCAAAGTTATTAATAATTAAATTTCTAAAACTATTATCCATTAAAATTACTATATAACTTCTAATAGAGAACATAATCCATTCATAACTAATAAAATAGCAAAATCATACAATTACTGATTGAAAAACTAAAAAACTAATTTAAATAAAAACGCTACTATAAGCCAATTATTTATTATTATTTAAAATAAGCATAAAATCATATCATATATATTTATTTGTTTTATAATTTAGATTCTATATATAAAATAATATACTACTTCTCATACTGAGATGCAAGTGACCACTGAGAAATTTAATGGTGACTTGACGGATTGACGGCTTTCGGACTAGCCAGACGGTGGCAAACACACCATCCCAAGTTCACTTGAAGTGAACGCAGGCCCACCTGCATGCTGCATTTAATGGTCACTCAAGCCGAGATCCAGACGCAGTTTGCATTAACATGGAGCCTTTCAACCCCTCAGTCTGCCCTCCTTCCCTCAGCATTTTCCTGCCCCAAGCTGGAAATCACTGTCACAGAACTGTTACCGAGAGCCGCTGTTGGCTTCTATGCTATATCGACCTTGGAAATGGGCATCATTACTCCCATTCCAAGCATTTCCTTTTGAATCCTGCCTAGTCGCCCTCTATTCATACTCTATTATCCTTCCTAGCTTTCTATCCTGCTGATTTCCATTCCCACCACATTGATATGGTCTGTCATCGAATGAGGAGCCGCAGAGGTGGTACCTGCGGTGGCAGCGCTCGCCCACAGGAAGAGCAGAGCTCTGAACCTGCCTCACCACCTCCTCCCCATGAAAATTCTCCCCCTCCCAGCTCGCCTCATAGAAATTATCCTTAAACTTGAAGTGGTCGGGGTCGTGTGAAGGCTTCAATGGCCGAGCATAGAGTTTTCAGGCTTCATACAACCACTTTCCCTTTGCACCCCAGTTTGGTCCCTCACTCGACTCAATTCACGTTCCAGAGCAACCTGAACAGGCCGATCATAACTGAAAATTTTACCATTGTATTCTCTGAAGAAAGTGAGCAGCACAATGCACCTGTGGGAAACTCTGAAATGAAACTTCAGGAGGAATGCAGTCATGGAGTTGGTCGTGGCTCTGAGCATCTCTCGAAGGAAGAAGGCATGGGAATTCGGCATGGAAAACTGCATGCAGAAGGCGAGCACGCTGGAGACATTCGATAACCAGGTGGTAGCTCAGTCGGAGCTTCTAGTTCGATGGCTATAGCCGGCAGTTCGAGCGGCACCCTTCCTGCGAGGGAGCCACCATTTGGCGTGGTAGAAGGCGACGTGGCAGAGGAGGACAAGGAATGGTATAGGTACACTTGTCACATTTTCGAGGAGACTCCTCACTAGGATGAACCCAAGTGAAGCCACGCGGCCTCTGCTGCCACCCACGCGCAAACCTAGGTTTCTGCCGTTGACGGGTTTGGTCGAGTCACTTGTTGTTTTTTATTTTTGTCTAAACGATAGGTGGTTATGTCATATTTTTAGTCACATCAGGTGGTGTTGTGTCAAAACTTCTTCTGGTTTCTTCGGTGTTGGGTCCAGGTCATATGTATAGTTTTTGCTATGTCAAACTGGTTTCCCCAAATATGGGGCAGTTTAGATACTCATGATGAACTTCGTTGACAACAGTTGAGGCCGAGGCCTCTTTGTAATTATATCTTTTTGTTTCTTTTAATAGAATTAGCCTTACAAAAAAATACTACTGCTCATTATAATTTAATATTTAATTTATAAATTTATAAAACAAAATTACTATAAAAAAATGATATCATTCATATTTCTAATAGCTCACATGCTAATATTCAAAAACAAATTTAATTTTAGCATGAAGTTCACAAATATTTGACAACTTTTGTTTATCTAATGGAAATGAAAACTTTTACCTTTAAAACTCTTAAATTATATTAATATATTAAATTAGCATTAAAATTTATTATTAATTTTAATAATGTATTAATATTATATGTTTCATAATATTTATGTTTCATGTATCTATGACAAGAAAACATCATATTTATATATTTTAAATTAAATTGTTATCACATAAAGAATTATTTAATATTTTTAATATTAAATTTAAATTGGATATTTAATTATTTTTTGAAGTTCGGACATTATGATCATGTCCAAGTATAACAAGCCGAATAAAGTGGGGAATTGAACCAGTAAATTAGCATCTAGGAGTGACTTAACAATCTGCCCAATCGCCATCTATCCAAGGCCCTATAAACTAATTAGATATCTAAAAACTAATATTTCTCCTCATTACCGTGCATGTTATAGCTTGGGTGTAATATGTATATAAGATTTTGACATAATGATATGATTGGAAAAATGATTTTGCCAGGACCGAAGGTTTGAGAAACATCTATGAGATAGGCATCAACCCAAGTGTGCGACTATTACACACTTCCTCCCCTCCATCCTCCACCCTTTAGGTTGTTATCTTTCCTTTGCTGCAACATTTTTGCAATAATATCGCAGCCATGTAGGCATGTTCTATTACATCGTTGTATCTTTTCACCTTTAGGGGAAATTACTAGTTAATATTTTATATTAAAAATCCAATGAGTTACACATTGTCATCTTAATAAGAACTAACTAAATTATTTCACCTTTAATTATTTTTTCCATGTCAGTAATGAAATATTTTACTAATTAAGTTAGATTGAATATTAATTAATTAAGTTACATTGAATGTCAATGAACTATCTAAGCAATAGAAAAATATTTATCATAATTTTATAATCATGGTTTCAACCATACAAAACTTTGTAATTTATAAAAATATCTTTGCATTTTTTTTAAAGTAATTTGTTTTGCATGAAATTTCATATATAAAAGTTTGATATAAGTTCCCCAATACATAATATATAATAGATATTATTTCGTAAAAATAAACATCATGATGATAACCATATAACAATCATAAACATCATCTAAGATACATTTGAATTGACTACCATCATCTAATTATATACACCTCTACCACATATAGACATCATTAGCTAGCACGGAAATTTAATAATCTTTGAGTGCATCATCATCATGATCACATCTAACAAAACACAAACATTGTAATCTAACATCATCACCACAAAAATCCTCAAATTAATATAAATCTCATGTCAAATAACTTCTATCACATATACATCTATCTAGCATGAAATAACAATATACACATCAACACCAATATATAAATTACGTACATAAACATGAACAAAAATTTGATATATATATATACACACACAATTGAAATAACTACATGAAGTCAAATAAGTACAATCAAATATTTTACAAAACATATTTTGTGCCAAGCTCTTATATAGTAGAAGACGATGGATGGTCAACTACTACATGATCAACATTTGTTGAGCTCACTTAAGGTGGAAGAGGAGGTGGAAAGTGAGCGACGTTTGTGCCCTCAACGTGTTTTGGAAAAATGTGAGGTGGAGGAGGAGATGGTTGGTCTACTTTGTCAAGAGAAACATGAGGCACATCCTCTAGCTTTTGCATCTCATCATCTGGTGATTGAGGAGGTGTATTTCTATATGGATCACTGACACCCTCGTGACCATGATGCGATGAGGTGGTACTACTAGAAGAATCATGATCGCCAGCCTCATGATCATGATCATGATCATCACCACCACCAACTTCATATGATGTATCTTCCGCTACATCATGATGCCGGCCTACATCCCTCATCATTGTCAGTACCCTACTATCCCCATTTATATGAAACACAAGAGACATCATCTATCGAATCCAGTCCTTGTGTAGACCCACGAAACAAGGATCCACAGTGATATCTCAATCTCTCGTAGGGAGGAATCCTGCATCAAATAAAACTCTAGCCAATATATCGTAGTATTCCATCCAAACTCGCAAACTAGACCTACAACTCTGGACACCCATGCCCCCTGACAATGTGCCTCACCCTTTTGGGCCTTGCCCATCTCCTCATCTCCTTCGAAATTAGGTGCGGGAGGAGGCATGCCCCCATCGAATGTGTCAATGTCTACAAAATATATAACACATAAAAATAATAAGACAGTTTCATTAAACAATTTAATGGCACAAGTTAAAGGACATGCTAGAATAAATTTGATTCTAATTCACTAAAACTGCGAGAAAATGAAACTATTAATTTAAATAAAACATTAATATTACCTCTATCATCTGGAGGCTCAACTGTTGTTAAGAATATGTTGGGACACCATCTCATATCAATCTCCATTTACGAAAATGCAACATGGCAAATGCATGGTCATCCTCACTAGCAAGTAGGGTCACTACCTCGGTAGAAATCCTCGCCAAAAAATATATAATGCCCTTCTTGGGCATCATATTCCCCCACATGCACTTTGAGACCTTAATGATCAGCCTATGAGGGAAAAATTCAAATGTAGGCCTCATCTCTGGAAACCTCTAAAAAATAATTAAAAAATAAAGCTCGAAAGTGAAAGGAAAGGGGTCTCCCTCCCATGTTCGAATGCACGACATATATGTAAAGCTATGAAAAATTGCCTCAAAAAAAGGGCATACCATCTGATGCAACATGGCATCTAAATCAAAGAATCAACATAATATGAAAGATGGAAACTAATGTGCTTCCCATCACTACTATAGTATGAAACGGTCATGACTGATAATGAGAGGCACCTAACCTCCTCTACAACCAAACATGAAATCTTTAGCTATCCACCACGGATCTGAAAAGATGATGGATGGACCACATAAGGCTCAACATATCTCTGAGTGTATGCAGGTTGACTCTCGTTTGCAACACCATGGGGGGACATTAGGGAAATAGGTAAAATCCCCCTGTCTCCTGGATAGGTCAGTGATAAAGTATATGTACTCCTCAATGGGTCTATAGCATGTCGTCGGATTGAAATCAAACTCTTGTTCCTTGGATTAGAGTGCGCCTTTAGGGATGTAGCCTCCTGAGAGTACTAGAGGAGGTCAACATTCCTCAAGAGCACTCGGTTCAGTACAGTAATAGCAAGATGGTATAAATCTCTCTCCCTCACATTGGCCTGCCATGTTTAGAGCATATTGTATGGGTCTGCCTACTGCTTTGACTCCATTTGTTTCTCCTTCTACTGACATCTTTTTTACATGATTTACATATAAAATAGATAAACCTCATACATAAAATGCATTTTTTTATTTATTGAATGAAACATGTATTTAAGAATATGGAAACATAACTTTCCTTTAAAAAAAATTACCTGTGCAGACAAAACACACTCATGCACTAGTGTCGGTGCACTTTAAACTATAACTGCAAAACTATCCACTCACACATAAGTATGATGCACCATCGTTGGTTCACAAATTGAAGTTTTTATAGTGGTGTGGCATGCTGGTGCACGAGTGCGCATGTATAACATTATCGCACCGATATAGAATGTTCAGGCTATCGAACGCACCGAGCTATGGCTATATTTTTAGATATTAATTTTTTCATGTGTTTGGTAAATATAAACACACCGGGTGTTACACACCAATGCACAATTTGTCGCATCAATCTTGTCGTGTTTCAGTTTACAAAACACACTGCAGCAAGGTCAATGCATTATCTTCATGCACCGAATTGTGGTGCACCTTGTAAATTTATAGGGTGTATTGTTGTTGGTGCATGCAAGCTGGATGTATTGAATGCACTACGTGATACAAAAAAAAAAATTTGAAAAACAATGGAAAATTTAGCCTAATTTACAATTATAATCCGCTAAAAAATGAAATTACAAAGAAACATCGACATTACCTGTACATTTTCTCTTCAGGGAGACATTATTGACACATAATTGAGAAAAATAAATTTTAGGACGATTTGAAAAAAATGAAAAGAATAGGGATCACGGTACAAAAGGATTGTGAGCAAGAGAAGCACTGATGCCAGGGTGCTTGCATGTGGCAAGAGTGGAATTTGTGCTTCAGAGCTCTCCTGCATTGTAGATCGTAGAAATTCAAAATTACGACGTGGAGTGTTTTTTTATTTAACGCTCATCTGTCGCGTTTCTCAAAATGCATCTCTATGAGATATATCCAAAAACACCACATCTTTTTAATTAAAAAATATCACAATGCTTTTCTTGAGATTCCCTGGGGAGTTTCTCTACAGGTACTACACTAATGTTGTTGTTTTACTATAGCACTGTTATTTTCTTAGAACTTAAAAGCCACCTAGTAGTGATATTTTGAAGATGCCTCAAAACATTTTGTTATGCATACTACAATCGACCTTCGCTAGAAAATAGCACCACATTTCTCTGAAATTTAAAACTATAGTGGTGCCCCTTATTGGTATGCACCAAGAGATTTTACTATGTGGAGGGCATTGTTGATATTGATTGTTCAAGCATTGGTGCATTATGTTATTTAGCACACTGTGTTTTCTTTATTTTATAAAAATAATTTTTCAATGGTGCACCATGTTATTTGTACCATCAATGCTTGTATGGATAGTAAAGCACCAGTGTGTTCGTATATTTTGGATGCACCCTTCAAAAAACTTATGCTAAAACATCCACTAGCCCACTTCCGCAGGTGACCTCTACTACAAACGGATTTTTCGGTTATTCTTATAGGGGCCTCTGTAAGAAACTCTGCTAGAAGGTATTTTCCTTATATTTTTTCATTTAGAGAAGATATTATATTACGTTTTTCTTCATGTTTGTCCTTTAGGACCTTGTCCAGAAGATATTTTATTTGCTATTGAAGAGTGATCATGTTTATGTACTGACTTTATATTCTCATGGTATGTTCAAGGTTATAAGCCCAATTGGCTACTTCAAAATGGACTTATGAATTAGAACAAGCTTGCTGGCCAATAGTGGTAGAACCTTCAAGTTGATGAATTTAGTCACAAATTTTAGGGGGCATGGCAAAGTGGAAGATAACTGTGGCATTCTGGGCTTGGACATATGCATCTAAATTTCCCTAAGGATTCATGCGCCAGACCCCCATCAGTGACATATTTGCTTCAAAAGGATACTGAAACATATGAGAAATGGGCAAGCTATATTTCTTATCCATAACAACCAAAGATCAAAGGGATTAATATAAAGAAAACTAAATAAAGAAAAAAAACCATGGAGAGCCAAATTTCTAGAGCCAATTGTGACAATGAGAAGGAATGGAAGATGAATAATTGTTGCCATGTTCTAATAACCACCAAGAGACACCAAGGTTAAGTACGTTGTACACATCAATTAAGCTTAGGCCATAAAAATCTTTCCTCCATCAATTAATAACAAAACGAAAGAATGAAATTGTTGAATAAAAAAAATGATTTACACTCCAAGGTTACTTTCAATGTCACATGAAATGCATCCTCTATTTACACCAAGCTTCCCCCTTTACAATTTCATAGTGGTCATTTCATCAGCTGGATACTTTCACTCCCTGAGTCTAAGTTGCCTAGAATGCAGGTGTAGGTGTTTCATCTTAAATTTCTCTTAACCATTTACTCAACATTTTAATAAAATTACATTATATTGATTTCAAGTATTAGGGGGTTTATGTAGTGCATTACATTAGATATCATTTTGGGATTCAACTATGTTAAGTAAGTCATTCACGTATGACCATCTCCATTAGAGGTTGTCATAACTGACTAATTTCTCATGATTTTCGAATAGTTCACTTAGCACATATTGCATCAGGTGATGATCACAGGGGTGAAGAAATGGGATTGAAACTAGTGAAATGAATCACATAGCATCAATCATCACTTCCAAGGCTTGCACCCAGTAACCAAGGCATAGTCGGAGGTTACCCATCTTAGATCGCTTTTGGATCAAGCGCGCTTAACTATGGAGATTTCCCCACAATCAAGCCCACTTAGCTTGCTACCCCATTTGCAAAACTTTAGCAAGTATTGTGCCTCATGAACCATTCAAGTAGAGATCCTTTCACTCCTTTTGAATTTGAGTCTTAGGGGGTTTAGGCAGTGCATTGTATTAGATATCATTGGGATTCAACTGCGTTAAGTAAGGCATTCACGTATGATCATTTCCATGAGAGGTAGTCATAAGTGGCTAATTTCTCATGATTTTTGAATAGTTCACTTAGCACTCATTGCATCGGGTGATGCTCACAGGGGTGGAGAAATGGGATTGGAAACTAGTGAAATGAATCACATAGCGTTAATCATCACTTCTGGGGCTTGCACCTAGTAACCAGGACATCCTAGGAGGTCACCCATCCCAGATCGCCTCTGACTCAAGCGCGCTTAACTATGAAGTTTTCCCCACTATCTAGACAACTTAGCTTACTACCCCATTTGCAAAACCTTAGCAAGTACTGTGCCTCATGACCCATTCAAGTAGAGATCCCTTCACTCTTTTTGAATTGAAGTATTAGGGGGTTTACACAGTTCATTGTATTAGATATCATTTTGGGATTCAAATTTGTTAAGAAAGTCATTGACATATGACCATTTCCATGAGAGGCAATTGTAACTGACTAATTTCTCATGATTTTTGAATAGTTCACTTAGCACTCATTACATTGGGTGATGCTCACAAGGGTGAAGAAATGGGACTGAAACTAGTGAGATGAATCACATAGCATCAAGCATCACTTACGGGGCTTGTACCCGGTAACCAAGGCTTCCCGGGAGGTCACCCATCCCAGATCGCCTCTAGCTCAAGTGCACTTAATTGTGGAGTCTAAATTCCCCCCAAAAAAATCCTCCTACATATTCAATCTGTAAACCTATTTGAAAAGCTTAATTGTAAATGCATGTTAACTATTTACTCAATGTTCCTTACTAAATTACATTATATTTCATCCACCCTGTGTCATTATCTTTAAAAATATACACATTAAACTATTCATTTCATGTTACTTTAAAAAAGAGAAGTTGAAATGTCATCATAACCAATGAAATTAAATTGTCATCATAATCATCTTAAAGGTTAAGAATTAGAATTTGAAAAGAAAACATCATGCCAAATTTCAAGGTGCAATTTCTTTAATTTGACTTTTTTCCTTAAATATTTTATTTTATATTCCAAAAAAAACTCTCCTGCACATTCAAACTCTAAATATAAATCACATTAAATTATGGATTGGATTCCATGTTAGTTTCAAAAGAAAAATGAATTTGAATTTTCATCATTACCCTCCGACAAAATCTTCCAGTTAAATATCCATGATTACATCATCTTGTAAGTCACAAACCAATTGTTAATTGTGTGAAATTGTGTGTTGTCAATTAAATTTTTTTTTCTTTCGTTGATGAGTTACACGTGTGCATCACCATCAATGGTGAACGACAATGAGATATGTGAATGAATGTGCCAATCTGTTAAAACGATGGATTTATCATCTATGTATGGAACACATCCAAGAAATGTTGCGGATGAGATAATGATTTCAATGACGATGTGGATGGAGAAGTCACACTCTATCCAGGTTGACATCTCTGCCCCGGGTCCATGTGCGTAAGGACCTGCGGTCTGTGCGACAGGCAGGGTGACTCCACCATGAAAAGGATGTGTGAAATGCGAAGTGAATGACTAAGAGACGAGTTTATATGATGTTGGGCGAGTTGAGAGGGCAATCCCACGAGTTGGGCGGGCCAATCCTCCACTCGGGTGAAGACAACATGTTGAACGAGTCGGCTTGGGTGTTGGGCATGGGTCAGCTGGGTGACATAACTCGCCACCCGCCCATATATATTGGTGCAAGCATTTGGTGAGACGAGCCATCATCATTCAGCCAACATGAGTTCGAATGATGGGCGGTACTTGGGTGAAAATCTCGTTCAGAAAAGTCAGTTGAAAAACTCATTCAGAAAAGTCAGGCGAAAAACTCATTCAGAAAAGTCGGGTGAAAAACTCGTGCAGGAAACTTGTGCAGAAAAATTGGGCTAAAAACTCGTGCAGGAAACTCATGCAGAAAATTCGGGCGAGGTCGAAGTCGGGTAAGGTCGTTCGGGCAAAACTCTGGCGAGGTCGTTGGGTAGAAAACTTGGGCGAGGTTGTCGGGCAGAAAGCTTAGGTGAGGTCATTCAGGCGAACCGAGGGAGGTCATTGGGTGACCCGGAAGAAATCATTCAGGTGAGCTAGGTGAGGTCGTTACGCGACCCAAGTGAAGTCGTTCGGGGGAACCGAGTGAGGTCGTCAGGCGACCCGGGTGAGGTCATTGGGCGACCCAGGTGAAGTTGTGTGGCAACTCAGGTGAACGAGTTCGGGTGGACGAGTTGGGTGGACATACAGATGGGCGTCCGGGAAAGGGTGCATCGTGCATGCCGAAATGAAGAATTGCGCAGGTGGGCGACCCAGGTATGGCGTGCCATGCACGACCAGACGGTGGAAACAGTGAAGTGTTGAAGTTGTGAATAGAGGTGTGACTCGTGTGGAGGTGCCTGTGTGTGGCGACTTGGTTATGACAAGGCACGCCCATGTTGGGCAAATGACATGATCGTGTGATGAGATGAACGAAGGGTTGGTGAGTCGTGTGGTAACCGTGTGGAGGCACTGACGAGCTAGGCAACCAAGTTTGCCGAGAGTTGGAAATTTGACTCTGTAAATTTGGGGTTTCCAAAGATTTAACTTGTATTTATAAAAGAAGATTATATATATTGATTCGGGCAGATTCATATTGCAGGGAGTTGCCCCTCCCTTTATACTGTTGTGCAATTGTATATCTGTTAATCACTGTTGATGACGAATATGTATGGGTTTTCATCTATATAAAGGTTAATAATAATACTTGGTAATGAAAATAAAGTAAGTATCGAATGTTAAGACGTAGTCCATGAACATAAGTATTGGTTAAAAAAAATTGTTCGGTGGTGCCGCACCTTGCTATAAGCAAATGAAAGATTACCGTAGGTGTAGGAGCGTGACAGTTGGTACCAGAGCTGGTCCGAGTTTTGCAGGAAACTTGGTGAACTGAATCAAGGAGCTGTTTCTACGAAGATCAAAGACTTGAAAGGAAGTTCAAGCTTTGTAGGTAACAGGTGGAATATCAGGGTGATTCAGGTGAAGGGTGAAACAGGTTTAGCAGAGGTGAAGCTTAGTGCTTGGGCCAAGCTGAATGACAAGATGGCAGGGTTGGATGAATGTGAAGGGAAGCTCTTGATTACCTTATACAGGTTGAAGCGGAAGAAAGAAGAGAATGCCCGGATTTGAAAGGAACTTGAAGTCTTGGAAAATAATGTTGAAGACGGACTTCTTCAACTTGGTTAGGCAATGGAGCAGGATGAAGTTGCAGATTGTGCTAACAAGGAAGAGGAAGTCGTGATGATTAAGGATGTTGTAGATGTGACCATGATGGAGGATGAACTTGAAATTGATCAAGTTGGACCAAGATCGTGCAGTCTGCAGACATGGATGGATGAGGATACTCACATGGAGGAGCCTCACGATGATCATGATGTAAGTATTATTGATACTTGTGTTTCATTTGAGTATTTGGTAGATGGACGGTATGCAGGGAAGAGCAAAGTCAGTTTGTCGAAGTAGGGGAGCATCTTACCATGCAGGACTTGTTGGGGTTGTTTGTGACCTTATGATAGAAGGTACAAAGGCCCATGACAAGGGAGGAACGTGATGATCGTTGCAGAAGACTGGGTTATGCTTTAGCCACATGGAGGATTGGCTAAGTGCCTGGCATGACTCATGGACAGATTGGAGGGCACACACTTGGGCATGATGATACTTCGGTGGACTTCTCATGGCCGAGACGAAGAGAAAGTTTTAGTGCAACCTTTAGTGGCGGAGCTATGATGGAGAGACTCATGTGATTATGATATGGTTGGGTGACTGAGTTCACTAGACCGAATATTGCAGACTTGGATGGGGATGACCGATTGTTGTGATGGGTCTACTTAGTTGGACTACACAGGCAACTTAGTCATAGACATCAAGTTGGAGACATGGAGCATGGTAGTTTTATGCAGGTACATTATGCAGGAGCACTTGTAGAGGTGTTACTTATGGGCATCTAATGAGGAGTGCCAAGGCGGGGATGTTGTGCAGGTGGATTTGCTAGTGTGACATGGAGATGTCTTACTTATGAGCTGATGGAGATGTTGTGCACTCCTGTACAACAAAGCCATGGACTTGGATGGAGTTGTGAGTAGATTATGGAGCATTCCTACTACATGGAGAACTGAGGCATCTTGCAGAGACCTTTGGGCTGAGACTTGTATGCGTGCTGGATGTTGGTTGGAGATGACTCATGGAACTCATGATGTCATGAGGTTGTGACTTTTGGGGACTTCATATATGGTGAACTTGGAGGATCCGATGCATTGAGGAGCTGAGGTCAGTGACTTTGATGCAGAATGGGATGCATACTTTCAAGTACATGCATGGGTGTGGCTTGGAAGAGTGACTTGATGAGGAGGATCGTTATGAGACACTTTGGAGTGATGGAGTTACAATGATGATGATGCCTTGGTGACAACACTTGGGCATGGGTTGAGCCGAGAGTTAACCACCTTTGACACATGTGAGCTTATTCATATATGATCACAGGCAGCACATGGGAGATGAGACTGATGCATACTTGCTTCTATGGTAGACTTGAGGGATGGCACATTACAGATACGATGGAGGTAGCTTCATGGACCTGGATTTGGCACATCGAGAGTTGGAGTTTGAGGATCTCTTCACATTGAGGAGATGGATGTTTTGGAAATGGATGATGATGTTGGGATAGATGCCACTGATTTCATGCAGCACATTAACACCAAGCATCATGGACATCATGTTGCAGAGGAGATTGAGATTACTACATGGACTTGAGCATGGCTTAAACTTATATGGAGATGGATTCTTGATTGAGTCAATGGTGTGGCAGGATGTTTAGAGAAACGACTGATGATGGCATAAGGATGTGTATTCTCGTGGTTTGAGCGTGACAGTTGGACTGATCACCCGACTAGTTCAAACATGGAGTCCAGAAGTGTGCAGAAACATGTTAGCATTGTGTTGGAGTATCATGGCAACAGTTCACGTGAGGACGATACATGATGAGGTCAACACGATATGTTGCAAGAAGCATGTAGCTTGAGATGGAGGGGCCAACCTTCCACGATGGGGAACAACATGTGGAGATTGTGACAGGGTGGTTGATGATCATGGAATAGGATGATTTTTGGATGTATGACATACCAATGGGGTGTATGGCTTGGTATGGATAGCTTGGTGACAGTTGGTTGTTGGGATAAGATATTGTCGATGACAACAATGAATTCAAGTGGGGGAGGATGTAAGGACCTGCAGTCCATGTGACGGGCAGGGCGACTCCACCATGTGAAATATGTGCGAAATCTGAAGTGAACGGCCAAGAGACAAGTTTATATGATGTTGGGCAAGTTGAGATGGCAGTCCCACGAGTTGGGTGGGCCGACCCTCCACTCGGGCGAAGGAAACATGTTGAACGAGTCGGCTTGGTCGTTGGGCGTGGGTCGACCGGGTGACATAACCCACCACCCAGCCATATATGTCATGCCCCTAAGCCTACGGTGGTCTTTCAACCGTGCCGACAAGGTGCGACACCACCGAACACTTTCTTTTTAACAATACTCGTGCACATGGACTACGCCTAAATTCACTTTCTACTACTTAGTTTGTGATTCTCAACCAAGTATTATTATGTTATCCTTTATACCAATGAACACCCATACACATTCATTATCCACAACATTATATAAGAGAAATGCAATAGTATAAAGGGAGGGGAAACTCCCTACAATATGAGTCTGCCCAACAATATATTATACAATCTTTCGTTTTTACAATGCACAAGTTAAACCTTGAGAAACCCCAAATTTACACTTAGCCAAATATACAACATCGACAAACTCTGTTGCCCAGCTCGTCGGCACCTCCGCACGGTCGCCGCATGATTAACCAAACCTTCGTTCACCCCATCGCACCGTCGTGTCCTTTGCCCAACTCAGGCGCACCTCAAAGTTACCACACACGGGTGCCTCCAACTGAGGCACACCTTCGTTCACAATCTCAACACTTCACCGTTTCGTCGTGCACGGCGCGCCCTCACCCGGCTGGCCGTCCGCCCGTCCACTTGTTCACGCGTTGAACTTCGCCCAAGTTGCCGCACGACTTCACCCGGGTTGCCACACGACTTCACCCGGTTCGCCCGAACGACCTCACCCGAGTCACCACACGACCTCGCCCAGGTCACCCGAATGACCTCACCTGAGTCCTACTTGAACAACCTCCCGAATGACCTGCCTGAACGACCTGCGCGAATGACTGTCCGAATGACCTCCATGAACGACCTGCCCGAATGACCTGCCTTAACGATCTGCCTTAATGATCTGCCTGAACGACTGTCCCAACGACTTGCCTGAACGAATTTCCCGAACGAATGTCCGAACGAGTTTTCTGAACGACTCTCCGAACGAGTTTCCCGAACGAATTTCCTGAATGATTGTCCGAACGAGTTTCTCGAATGACCGTCTGAACAATTTTCTCGAACGACTGTCTGAACGACTTTCCTGAACGAGTTCACACCCGATTTCTACCCGTCGTGCGGGCTTATCCACGCACTTCAGAACTCTTTCTTCGAACTTGTTGATCGAATGATTGATCGATGGTCGTTTGCCTCCAAATGCCCTCCAATATATACGGGCGGGTGGTGGGTTGTGTCACTCAGCTGACCCACACCAAACGCCTACCCGACTCGTTCATAATGTGTTGTCTCGCCCGGAGGATGGTCGTCCCGCCCAACTCATGGGACCGCCCCCTCAACTCGCCCAAGGTTCAATTCGTTTCATGTTTTGCACACACTTCGCATGGTGGAGTCGCCCTGCCCGTCGCACGAACCGCAGGTCCTGACATCCTCCCCCAATGGAAGTCATTGTCATCCTTGACAATATCTCATCTCGGCAACCATCTATCACCAAGATCATCATACCAAGGTATACACCCATCGGTATGTCATACATCGGAAATCATCTCAATCCATGACTATCAACCACCATGTCACAATCTCCACATGTTGCTCTCCATCGTGGAAGGCTGGTCCCTCCATCTCAGGCTACATGCCCACTGCAACATATTGTGTCAACCTCATCATGTGTTGTCCCCATTTGAACTCTACCATGATACTCCAACACAATGCTAACATATCTTTGTACATTAGATGTCCCCATGTTTGAACTAGTCGGATGGCCAGTCCAAGTGTCACGCTCAAACCATGAGAATGCACATCCTCATGCCACCATCAATCGTTTCTCAAAACATCCTGCCACATCCTGAACTCGATCAAGAATCCATCCATATAAGTAAACCGTGCTTAGGTCCATGAGGTAGCCCTCATCTCATCTGCAACATGTCATTCATGATGTTTGGTGTCAATGTGCTACATGAAATCAGCCACATCAATCCCAACATCATCCATATATGTGCCTCCTCCATATGAAGAGACCATATCATCAAACTCCAACTATCGGTGTTCCACATCCAAGTCCATGAAGCTAACTCCATCACATCTGCAATATGTCATCCCTCAAGTCTACCATAGAAACAAGTATACACCTTTCTCTTCTATCCATGTGCTGCCCATGATCATAGATCAATCAGCTCCCATGTGTCAAAAGTAGTTGAGTCTCGGATCAACCCATGCCCAAGTGTTGCCACCAAGGCATCATCATCATCGTAACTCCATCACTCCAAAGTGTCTCATATCGATCCTCCACATCAAGTCACTCTTTCAAGCCATTCCCATACATGTACTTGAAAGTATGCACCCCATCCTGCATCAAAGTCTCTTACCTCAACTCCTCAATGCATCAGATCCTCTAAGTCCACAATATATGAAGTCCCCAAAAGTCACAGCAATCTCATGTCATCATGAGCTCCATAAGCCATCCTCAACCAACACTCTAGCAAGCATACAAGTCTCGGCCCTAAGGTATCTACAATATGCCTCAACTCTCCATGTAGTAAGAATGCCCCATAGTCTGCTCACAACTCCATCCAAGTCCATGGCCTTGTTGTAAAAGAGTGCACAACCTCTCCATCGGCTCATAAGTAATAAGTCTCCATGTCACATCAGCAAATCCACCCGCACAACATCCCTGCTTTGGCACTCCTCATTGGATGCCCATAAGTGACATCTCTACAAGTGCTCCCACATAATGTCCCTGCATAAGACTGCCATGCTCCATGTCTCCAACCTGATGTCCATGACTAAGTTGTCCATGACCAAGTAGACTCATCACAACAATCGGTCATCCCTATCCAAGCTACAATCTTCGGTCTAGTGAACTCGGTAACTCAACCATATCATCATCACATGTGTCTCTCCATCATACCTTCTCCACCAAAGGTTCCACACATACTTGCTCTTGGTCTCGGCCATGAGAAGTCCACCGAAGCAACTCAAGTGTGTGCCCTCCAATCTGTCCATGAGTCATGTCGGGCACTTAGCCATGTGGCTAAAGCATGACCCATTCGTCCACAATGATCATCAAGTTCAACCCCTGTCACGGGCCTTTGTACCTTCTACCATAAGGTCACAAACAACCCCAACAAGTCCTGCAACAATCAACAACCCTTGCTTCTCCATACAAGGTCTCATCATAAACATCCATGGTAAGATGCTCCCCAGCATTGGCAAACTGGCTTTGCCCTTCCCTGCATACGGTCCATCTACCAAATGCTCAAATGAAACACAAGTATCAATAGTATTTACATCATCATGATCATCATGAGGTTCCTCCATGAGAGTACCCTCATCCATACATCTCTGCAAACTACACGATCCTGGTCCAACTTGATCAACCTCAAGCTCATCCTCCATCATGGTCATGTTTGCAACATCTTCAACTGTCACGGGTTCCCCTTCCTTGTTTGCACAATCTACAACTTCATCTTGCCCCATTGTCCATCCAAGTTGAAGAAGCTCATCTTCAACATTCTTTTCCAAGACTGCAAGCTTCTCTCGAATCCGGGGATTCTCCTCTTTCATCCGCTTCAACCTGTATATGGTAAGTAAGAGCTTCCCTTCGCATTCTTCCAAACCTGCCATGCCTTGTACTTCGTCTTCCCCGGTTCATACTTCGTTTGGTCCATAAACACCCAAACCGTGTATACCTGCCCACACGCAGACCCACTTGCCCACCTGACAAGTGCCCAAATCGTATGACCAGCACGTAGTACCGCCTGCCCAACTCTACGACACCCAGTTCCAACCTTCACCAGCTTCACCAAGTCCCCTGCAACCATGAACCAGCCCTTGTTCCACTTGTATGGGAAACTAGCTTCCTTCACCTGCATGTACCTGTTTCTACTGTCACGAGCAACCTGCTCAACCCAACTCCAATCGAGCTCCGATACCAACTGTCAAGTTGTGTATCAGCTTCAATGCTTCAACACCCGAACCTGTTCACAGCTCTGATGCCAACTCACGGTAGTGTGGTGGGATCACACTTCTTCATCAACCCAGATATCAGCTCTGATACCAACTGTCACGATGCTAACGACGACGGTGGTCTTTCAACCGTGCCAGAGAGGTGCGACACCACCGAACACTTTCTTTTTAACAATACTCGTGCACATGGACTACGCCTAAATTCACTTTCTCCTACTTAGTTTATGATTCTCAACCAAGTATTATTATGTTATCCTTTATACCAATGAACACCCATACACATTCATTATCCACAGCATTATATAAGAGAAATGCAACAGTATAAAGGGAGGGGCAACTCCCTGCAATATGAGTCTTCCCAACAATATATTATACAATCTTTCGTTTTTACAATGCACAAGTTCTTGGGAAACCCCAAATTTACACTTAGCTAAATATACAACATCGGCAAACTCGGTTGCCTAGCTCGTCGGCACCTCCGCACGATCGCCGCATGACTAACCAAACCTTCATTCACCCCGTCGCACAGTGGTGTCCTTTGTCCAACTCGGGCGCACCTCAAAGTTGCCACACATGGGCGCCTCCAACTGAGACACACCTCCGTTCACAATCTCAACACTTCACCGTTTCGTCGTGCACTGTGCGCCCTCACCCGGCCGCCTGTCTGCGCGTCCATCCGTTCACCCGTTCAACTTTGCCTAAGTCGCCGCATGACTTCACCTGGGTCGCCACACGACTTCACCCGGTTCGCCCGAACGACCTCACCTGGGTCGCCACACGACCTCGCCCGGGTCACCCGAACGACCTCACCCGAGTCCTGCCTGAACAACCTCTCGAACGACCTGCCTGAACGACCTGCCCAAACGACAGTCCGAACGACCTGCCTGAACGACCTGTCCGAACGACCCGCATGAACGACCTGCCCGAACGACAGTCTGAACGACCTGCCTGAACGACCTGTCCGAACGACCTGCCTGAACGACCTGCCCGAACGACTGTCCGAACGACCTGCCTGAACGACTTTCCCAAACGATTGTTCGAACGAGTTTTCTGAACGACTGTCCGAACAAGTTTCCGAACGACTTTCTTGAACGACTATCCGAACGAGTTTCTCGAACTACTGTCCGAACGATTTTCCCGAGTGACTGTCCGAACAACTTTTCTGAACGAGTTCTCACTCGAGTTCTGCTCGTCGTGCGGGCTCATCCACGCACTTCAGAACTCCTTGTTCGAACTTGTTGATCGGATGATTGATCGATGGTCGTTTGCCTCCAAATGCCCTCCAATATATACGGGCGGGTGGCAGGTTGTGTCACCCGGCCGACCCACACCAAACGCCCAACCGACTTGTTCATAATGTGTTGTCGCGCCCGGAGGATGGTCGGCCAACCCAACTCATGGGACCACCCCCTCAACTCGCCCAACACATTATAAACTCGCCCAAGGTTCATTTCGTTTCATGTTTTGCATGCACTTCGCATGGTGGAGTCGCCCTGCCCATCGAACGAACTGCAGGTCTTGACAATATATATTGGTGGAGCGTTTGGTGAGACAAGCTATCATCATTCGGCCAACACGAGTTCGAACAAGGAGTTCTGTGGTGCGTGGATGAGCCCGCACGACGAGCGGTACTCGGGTAAAAAACGCGTTCAGAGAATTCAGGCAGGAAACTTGTGCAAGAAAGTCGTGCAGAAAACTCGGGCGAAAAACTCGTGCAGGAAACTCATGCAGAAAACTCGGGCAATGACATTCAGGCAGAACTTGGGCGATGTTGTCAGGCAGAAAAATTGGGCGAGGTTGTTCGGGCAGAAAACTCGTGTGAGGTCGTTCGGGTGAACCAGGCGAGGTCGTTGGGTGACCCGAACGAAGTTGTTCAGGCGAGCCGGGTGAGGTCGTTAGGCGACCCAGGTGAAGTCGTTCAGGCGAACCGAGTGAGGTCATCAGGCGACTTGAGTGAAGTTGTGTGGCGACTCAGGTGAACAAGTTCGGGTGGACAAGTTGGGTGGATGTGCGGAAGGGCGACAGGGCAAAGGGTGCGTTGTGCACGCTGAAACAAAGAATCGTGTGGATTGGCGATCTGGGTAGGGTTCCCGTGCGCGACGAGACAGTGGAAACGCTGAAGTGTTGAAGTTGTGAACGGAGGTGTGACTCGTGCGGAGGCGTCCGTGTGTGGAGACTTGGTTACGATGAGGGGCGCCCAAGTTGAGCAAACGACCCAATCGTCCGACGAGGTGAACGAAGGGTTGGTGAGTTGTGGGGCGACCGTGTGGAGGTGCTGACGAGCTGGGCAACCGAGTTTGCCGAAAGTTAGAAATGTGGCGGCGGCGACCGTGTAGAGGCGCGGATGAGCTGGGCAACCGAGTTTGCTGAAAGTTGGAAATTTGGCTAAGTGTAAATTTAGGGTTTTCCAAGATTTAATTTGTTTTTATAAAAAAAGATTATCTATATTGATTTGGCCAGATTCATACCGCAGGGAGTTGCCCCTCCCTTTATACTATTGTGCAATTGTATATGTGTTAATTGCTGTTGACGATGAATATTTATGAGTTTTCATGTGTATAAAAGCTAATAATAATACTTGTTAATAAAAATAAACTAAGTATCAAATGTTAAGAGGTAGTCCATAAACATAAGTATTGGTGAAAGAAAAGTGTTTGGTGGTGCCGCAACTTGCTATAAGCCATTGAAAAACTACCAAGGATCATAAAACTACCGCAAGTGTAAGCGCGTGACAAAGTGACTCCGCAACTTTATCAACTTTATCAAGGTTGACATTTGTGCCTCGGGTCAACGTGATTCGCATCTTTATCAAGGTTGACATATATTCGTCGGGTCCACTCGACTCTCATCTTTAACACAAGTCCGCGGAAACAGCTAAAGCAGCTAGATGCTCAATTTATCATCGTCTGGACTCTCACCCAGATTTGTAGCTCATGATTATTCAGTGAATTGCAGGAGGAAATGGGAAGCATAATATTGAGCTCTCGAGGATTAAATATGTTTGGAGACAGCGATCGATTCCCCAGTGTGTCAACGAGCTCAATAGCGCGAAGATGCGAGGAGGATGCGGTCGCATGGGCAGCCATGGAGAGGCTTCCGACATGCGAACATCTCAGAACTTCCATGTTGAACGACCCCGTAAGCAATCGCTCCATCGCCTCCAGTCCCAAGCAGATCGACGTCACAAATATCCCACCTGAAGCTCGGAAGAAACTAATTGACAGACTCCTGGGAGTTTCGGAAGAGGATAATCAACGCTTTCTGCTCAAACTTCGTCACAGACTCCACAGGTTCTCAACATTTTACATTTTCTGCTTTTCTTTTTCATTTATGAATTTCCTTCAGGTTGTTGTGCCCATATTCATCTGTAATGTAATCATCTTCTGCTTGTGGTACTCAGAGCGGGAATTATCTCACCGGAGATTGAGATCCGTTTCCAACATTTGAATATTTCTGCACATTTTTACGTTGGCAGTCGGGCATTGCCATCCTTAATTAACTGGACTGTCAATATGGTCGAGGTTATATGTTCAGATGAAATCTAGAATCGGTTGGGTTTCACAATTGGAAACCATATTGTTGAGTGATTTTTTGGGAAAATAACTGTAAAATATTTTTTTTGCGAAAATAACTGTAAATATTTCAAGGTTATTCACCATCATCATCAGTGACCAAAATCTTTTCAAAATGTCCACTCAAAATTCTCAACATTTCCTGCACTTCTCTTTAAAAGTTTAGCACACTCCTTTCTAAAAGTTTCCTACACTGTAGACAGTTATTTTCCATTCCTTTTAAAAACAAGTGTAAAAAACATTAGACATTTCAAGTTATATTTCACTTATCATTATAAACAAAGCTTTCCAAATGCACACTGCAAACTTCAGATGTTTACCGCACTCTACACAATTATTTCTAAATGGTTTCTACATTCTATACAGTTATTTCCTAAAACAATTGATCATGATGCATGTACCCTAGCAAATTCAATATAATCCCAAAAGATGTAAAATCTGGCAAAATTAAGAGAGGAAGAAGAATGGATGGAAAAAGTTTTGTCTTGTTGATTTAAATTTTTTTATTTACTTAAAAATATTATATATATACATATTAATATTTTTATATAAATGGGTTAATTTATGATGGTTGGTTAAAAAGAAATTATAGACATTGCTTTTTATAAATATTATAATTTTTCAATATACTTATAAAAAATTGAAAATTTGTAAAATTTTGAAAAATTAAAATGAAGAAATTAGAAAAACAAAGAAAGGAAAAACATAAGAAGAGGTTCAAAATAATTTGAGAAAATAATAATATAATGAAAACTTTGAAAAAAAAAAAAAAGAATTTTTGTTTGATCTAAATTTTTTAAATTATTAATTTTTTTAGTTGTTTTTATGTATTCTAAATTTTGTATTGTATAAAATAGTTTATAATTATTTGTAAAATATTATGGATTTCTTTTATTTAATATTTATAATTTTAAATATAATCATTAAAATTCATTCTATTTTATAAATAAAAATGTTGTTATAATATATTTAGCTAAATTAACTTTTATATATAAATTTAATTATTTTTTTTTTTCTTATAAAAATCCTTAACCTTTATTTTCAATACATTTTACTTTTTCACAATGTCATTATTTTGATTTGGGACGTAACTTATATTTAGCTGATGACAAACTAATGCTCACAATTCTTCTCTATATATTAATCATAAATATTATCATAACATTTTATTATTAATAAATATTATTATTATTAATGTAGGTAAATATGTGAAAAATAAAATATTTAATATATTTAAATTTATAATAATAATAGCTATATTTAGAGTTGAGGATTCTATGATCCATAACAAGTATATGATACATAACAAGTATATGATAGAGTTTCAGTGTAAATCCTATTATCAATCATTTGTGGAAGCGTTTCAAATCAACAAGTGTGGTTCATGGTCATGAAAAGTTAAACCAAATGATGGTTGCATGTTAAAGAGAGAGAAGTTCATCCAACGTCTATATTTGACAAGGAAACAACTATAATAGACTCAGAAATGGCTATATTTGACTAGACTGGACCAAGGGACAGGGACAACCGTCTATATTTGACTTGACTCGACTAAGGGATTGGGACACAGAGAATTAGTTCGATAATTTATAGGTTAGTTATGTTATTTTTAATACTATCAATGAATTATATTTAATTAATAATTGTGTATAGATAAAGAGTTTTAATATAATATAAATAATAAAGGTTTATTAGCAAAAGTAATATAGCTTTTAATCATTTCAACTACTAACCCTTAGGAGAAAAATTGTTAATTTTTATTACTGGTTATTGAAAATTAGTTACGAATATTATAATAGTTATAATATTAACTAGATAATAATAATAAATAATAGTTATAATGTTAACTAAATAATAATAATAATAATAATAATAATAATAGTTGTTATAAACAAATAATAATAATTAAGTTAATTAAAAAGGAGTTATAATACATAGTAAAATCGAACCATTCTGCTCAATCTAGAAGGGAACTAGAAGAATTAAATAAGGTTACTAAAAGTCTGTCGAGAAATTAAAGAGGAGATGGAATAGAAGACGAGGAGGAAAAGGGAAAAAAAACAGAGACGAACTTACTCAAAGACAACACAAGGGGCAATCTAAGGACCTCGGGTAGGTGACGGTGTGACGGGCGCACGAACACGATGGGCGCCTCGGGCAAACGCAAGGCGACTTGGGTGAACCGCCGGGCGGGCGCGCACGGAGAGTTGGCATGACGGGCACACATTGGTTGAACGACACGGGTGCGTGCACGATGGCACGATAGGGAGCGCGGGCGCACGAGCAGGTGCACATGGAGGGCGCGCGGGTGAACATGAACGACGGGCGCGCTGCACGACTTGCGACATTCTCACGAGCTATGTGCGATGTTACGGTGCGCAGCGAAGGCATATGCGAGGATATGTGCGAAGCGTTAAAGTGTTTATGCGCTGGTTACATGGTGAGCGTTACATATGGAAGCCGACCATTGTGTGGGTGATGTAGGGGCTTCGTGTGGAGGTTTGGGGCGTCGGCCAAGGGGTTTTGCCCACCACTCACACACGATAGCCACCGTATAAGTATGATGGAACGTTGGAGCATTTCAACACACATTCGAACTTGTCACATCTTTGCTCTACGCATAAGGGAAGAGGGATAGCGTAGAACTGTGCATAACTCATGCGCATAAAGGAGTAAGTGCGCAGAGTTAGCTCTTGGTCTATGGTGGATATATGAAGGTTGTGTGAACGGGTGAAAGTGCAGAATTGTGCAGTGTTGTACGAGTGCCTTGGTGACCCGTGTGTGGGCACCTGCTCATGGTATACAGGTGCAGATTCTCTATGTAAAGGCAGGTTGCCTTGTGTTGTAATTTGGCTAAGTGTTGGCTTGGATTTTGCCAAGCACACTAGGTCATTGTAGTATTGAAAAACTGATATATAATATATTGTTGGGCAGACTGTTCGGAAGTTGCCCCTCCCCTTTATATCTCGCAATTGGTGTTTTATGATTGCTGTGATAATGAATGAGTATGGGATTTCATTGATATAAAGGATTAATGCATTTTACTTTGTTGCGAAAAACAAACTAAGTATCAGTTGTGAATTAGGCGTAGTCCGCACACTTAAGTATTGTTAAAAAGAAAGAGTGGGGTGGTGCCGCACCTCGCCGGCACGGTTGGAAGACTATCGTAGGCTTAGGGGCGTGACAGGTGGTATCAGAACTATCTAAAGACATGGAGGAGTCTTGCAGGGACTGGTTGCTCCTGAAGAAGTGTGATGACAGGTACTTGCGAATGAAGGAAGTGGTTTCACACTCAAGTGAGACAAGGAATGGTTCATTATGCAAGGGCCGGATGAAAGACTAAAAGGCAAGATGGTTGATGAACCTATGGTAGGTGAGTCGATCCATGGACTGGGTGAAGTCTTGCGGTACAAAGTATTGGCGCAGATGAGCCGATGGAGTTCTGACTGGGTTGCGATGAAGGCTGAGAATTTGAAGATTTGGGAAAGCTATTCGGAACTAAGGAAGGAACTTGAGGAACTTAAGAGCCAATGCGAAAGTACGACAGATAATGAACTCAAGGAACTTGATAAGGAGATCCAACGGAATGGACTTGGTCTTCAAGAGCTCTTTGATGAAAGAGCTCGGTTAAGGAAGGAAAGTGCCAAGTTGGAGGCCGAAATCAAGCTGATTGAGGAAGAAATAAAAGGAAAGATTCTTGGCAAGAAGATCATTGTGATTGATCAAGAGGAGCTTGATTACATTGACATGCTTGGGACTTACTACCGTGACAAACCGGAGGATGTGTGGGAGCTGAGTTCTATGAGGGTAGTAGATGGACACTTGGTTGGTGCACTTGACCAGAGGTCGATGAAGGACAAGCTTGAGGGAGTTCAAGCTAGACCAGGATCGGGTTGCCTTGATAAGCCAAGCAAGGAGGTGAAGTACCTTAAGAAGGAAGTCAAGTTGGGGCATGAGCCAATTGACTCTTCTGAGGCTGAATTCTTGAAGAAGGTTGCTGATATAAGACATAAGACAAAGCGGACAGAAGGAGGTAATTCCTTGAAGCTGAGTTTTGTGCAGGTAACCGTGAAGGGCAAGAGATTTGCAGCTTTGGTTGATATGGGGGCTACACATAGCTTCTTGAGTAAGAAGGCAGCAAAGTCTTTTGGGAAGAAAGCAAAGATGGAGAGGGAATTGAGTGCTTTCAAAGCAGTCAACTCTACCATGAAACCTGTTTATGGTGTTATGAAGGACACTCAAATGAAAGTTGGATCGTGGTTTGGAAAGTTGGATTTGAGAGTTGTGGACATGGATGATCACTCTATGGTGTTGGGGCAGTACTTCATGAGGCTTGCGCAAGCTATACCGATGGTGGACCAAGACATACTCTTGATTACAACCGAAGGGAGAACCATGATGGTACCGATGAATAGAAGGAGTTGCTTGGGGTATAGACCAAGGATGAATTATATGACTTTGTATCCCAAAGATCCAAATGTGAAGCATGAGGATGTGGAGAAAAGAGGACTTGGGAGCATGAATCAAACAACAAAGGAAGGGAAGCTGATTGAATTTGTTTCTAGAGCTAGAAAGAATGAGGAAAGTGAGAAGCTAGTCTCACAAACCTTGAGACACTTGACAGAGACATATTCTACTAATGATCTTCACAATGGAGTTGCAAAAGAAGGGAGTCCTAGTACAACGTCGGAGGCAGTGGTTGATGAGGATTATGAGGGTAGAGATCCTGCTGGCATAGTGGACTTTTGCAGGTATGCTATGGGCATATATGACTTTCAGTTGACAAAGGACAAGCTCAAGGAGCTTGGGTGTACATGTGAGGAGGTTGAAGTTGTGCATACATACTTAAGGACACAACATCAATCTGACACATGGGTGGATGAGAGTCAGGGAGGAAACTTCATGGCCCTCCTTTCTCTATAGATGACCTTGGAGATAGGTTGGTGTGGAGGCCTTGATAGGGAGGAACAACATCAACTCTACCAGGGGCCTTGGAAGGAGGCTTCTTTATGACAGATTGCAGACTTGGGTGCAGATGGCCAAATGTTGGGATGAGGTCTACATGAGTTGGGCATCATGGACAACTAGAGTCATGGACATCAGGTTGGACATATGGAGCATGACAATTTCATGCAGGGACATTATGTAGGAGCATGAGTAGATGTGTCATTCATGGACATTCTATGGGGGTATGCCGAAGCAGAGGATGTTGTGCAGATGTTGTTATGACTTGTATAAGCTAGTGGAGAGGTTGTACACTCTTGTGCAACTAAACCATGGCTTGATCATATTGCAGATGGATGGAGACTACTTCATGGACCTGAGCATGGGAGATTCTTGAATGAGTCCGAGATGTAGCAAGAAGTCAAGGGAAAGGCTGATGGTGACATAAGGATGTGCATTCTTGTGGTTTGGGCTTATAGTTGGACTAGCTACCCAACTAGTTCGAGTCACAAGGGGATCCAATGTACTGACAGATGGAGCTGTGGGGTCTATACACTTGAGGAGAGACTACATGGGGGTACTCACAAGGAGAGGTAGATGGAGAAGTGTTCTCTTTGAGCACTTGATAGGTTGATGACATGAGGGAGGACACATTTTTGCAGTGGACATGTAGCTTGGTGTTGGAGGGATCAGCCTTCCATGGTGGAGAGCAGCATGGAGACATTGTGGCAGGTGGTCGATGGTAATGGGCATCGATGACATACCTTGGTATGGAGTATCTTGGTGGCAACTAGTCACTTGGATGAGACATGGTGGAGATGGAGGCCTACATATGTTGCAGGGGTGTTTGCCATATGTGAGGGGAGTTGACATCATGGTTTGATGCTTGGAGTTGGGATGTTGTCAAGGATGACAACAACTTTAGGTGGAGGAGGATGTAAGGACCTCGGGTAGGCGACGGTGCGACGGGCGCACGAACACGATGGGCACCCCGGGAAAACGCCGGGCGACTTGGGCGAACCGCTGGGCCGGCGCGCATAGAGAGTTGGCACAACGGGCGCGCGTTGGTTGAACGACACGGGCACGTGCACGATGGCACGATGGAGAGCGCGGGCGTGCGGGCAGGCGCACACAGAGGGTGCGTGAGTGAACGTGAACTACGGGAGTGCTGCACGACTTGCGACATTCTCATGAGATATGTGCGACATTATGGTGGGAAGCGAAGGCATATGCGAGGATATGTGCGAAGCGTTGAAGTGTTTATACGCTGGTTACATGGTGAGCGTTACATATGGAAGCCGATCGTTGTGTGGGCGATGTAGGGGCTTCGTGTGGAGGTTTGGGGCGTCGGCCAAGGGGCTTCGCCCACCCCTCACACACGATAGCCATCGTATAAGTATGATGGAACGTTGGAGCATTTCAACACACATTCGAACTTGTCACATCTTCGCTCTACGCATAAGGGAAGAGGGATAGCGCAAAACTGCGCATAACTCATGCGCATAAAGGAGTAAGTGCGCAGAGTTAGCTCTTGGTCTATGGTGGATATATGAAGGTCGTGTGAACAGGTGAAAGTGCAGAATTGTTCAGGGTTGTACGAGTGTCTTGATGACCCATGTGTGGGCACCCGCTCATGTTATACAGGTGCAGATTCTCTATGTAAAGGTAGGTTTCCTTGTGTTGTAATTTGGCTAAGTGTTGGCTTGGATTTTGCCAAGCACACTAGCTCATTGTACTATTGAAAAAATGATATTATAATATATTGTTGGGCAGAGTGTTCAGGAGTTGCCCCTCCCCTTTATATCTTGCAATTGGTGTTTTATGATTGCTGTGATAATGAATGAGTATGGGCTTTCATTTACATAAATGATTAATGCATTTTACTTGGTTGCGAAAAGCAAACTAAGTATGGGTTGTGAATTAGGCGTAGTCCGCACACTTAAGTATTGTTAAAAAGAAAGAGTGGGGTGGTGCCGCACCTCGCCGGCACGGTTGGAAGACTACCATAGGCTTGCGGGTGTGACAGGCAGGGAGCAGGGGCAGGCTAAGAAGAAAGTGCACGGATCCACAGAAACTGCTAATTTTCCAGCCATCATCCCTATTGAGATTGGTTGGCCTCTCTAAATTTCATGTGATTAAAAGGGACAATCTTGGCAATAACACAGGCCTCCTTAATACATATGTGATGCTTAGTCTTTTATGCGTGTTCTACCAAGGCTTGATGCTTAGTCTTTTATGCATGTTCTGCCTCCCTAAATTTCATGTGATGAAAAGGGATAATCTTGGCAATAATACAGGCCTCCTCAATACATATGTGACACTTAGTCTTTTATGCTTGTGTTAGAGAAGAGCATACATAACACAACGGATTCATACTCAGAGACTTAGACAGCAATAGCAGAGAATAATTCACAGAGATAGACAAACGTAGAAACAACAAGATTACTCAGTCAGAAATAGTGGAATAGATAAAACAATCACTGGAGAACATAAATCACTTTGCATTACATAACAGGCTTGGGACTTGGCTTACTTTCCCTTGCCAAAGAAATTACAAATTTATAGAGGCGAAAGAAGGATCTAGAATCTTGTATGTGATTCAGATGGAGATCTGGAATGATCTAGAAACTAATGGTGGTGTAGAAAGATCTAGTATCCTAGAGATCTAAAAAGATCTGATCTAGAAGGATCTAGAATCATGCGTGAATTTGGCTTCACACTTAACATTCTCCCACTTGAAGCCAAATAAGAGTCATCAAGTCACACCATGTGCTACCATGCCTCTAATTAAATCATGTTTATTTCATGGTACAATCTTAGTAAGCATATCAGCAAGGTTCCTATCTGTATGGATCTTTTCCAAGGATAACTGTTCTTTCTCCAACACATGCTGGATCGAATGGTACCTTAAGTCAATGTGCTTGGTTTTTGAATGAAATGATGGGTTTTTCGCCAATTGAATGGCAATCTGACTATCACAATATATCACATACTTGTCCTTCTTTATTCCTATCTCTCCTAGAAATCACTGCATCCATAACATCTCTTTACAAGCTTATATTGCAGCTTTGTACTCTGCTTCTGTTGTAGAGAGGGCTACTATTCTTTGCAGCGTTGACACCCAAGATACTGCTGCACCTGCAAATGTATACAAATACCCTGCAGTGGACTTTCTGTTATCCATATCTCCAGCCATATCTACATCTGTAAATCCTTCAAGCACAGTCTCATCATGCCCAAAACATAAATAATAATGACTAGAACCCTTGAGATACCTCAAAATCCATTTTACTACTTGCCAATGTTGTTTTCCTAGATTGGAAAAGAACCTACTCACTACTCCCATTGAATATGCAATGTCTGGTCATGTGCATACCATGGCATAAATCAAACTGTCAACTGTTGAAGCATAAGAATCTTGTTGATCTCTTCTTTCTCCTTGTCATCACTAGGACAAAATTCAATACACAGCTTGAAGTGGGCTACAAGGGGTGTACCAACTGGCTTGGCATTCTTCATATTAAACCTGTCAAGCATATTCTTGATCTATTTTTCTTGTGATAGCCACAACCTTTTTTTTTTCCTGTCACGCATAATCCGCATGCCCAATATCTATTGTGCTAGTCCCAAATCCTTCATTGCAAAATTTCTACCCAAATATTTCTTCAACCTATTGATCTTATTCTTATCATGCCCAACCATCAACATGTCATCCACATATAACAATAATATGATATACTTTCCTTGATCATACCTCTTGATATAGATGCAATGGTCAGCTTCCAACCTCTGAAAACCATGTTCCAACATGAATGAATCAAATTTCTTGTACCATTTATTGAGGTGCATATTTCAACCCATAGAGACTCTTCTTCAACCTACAAACAAGGCCTTTTTTTCCTTTTCCTATGAAGTCTTCTCGTTGCTCCATATAAGTTTCTTCCTCCAATTCACCATGAAGGAATGCAATTTTTACATCTAATTGTTCACATTCTAGGTCTAGAGCAGCAACTAGACCAAGAATGACTCTAATGGATGACATTTTAATAACAAGTGAGAAAATTTCAGTGAAGTCAATACCTTATTTTTGGGAAAAACCTTTCACCACCACCCTTGCTTTATATCTCTCCTTTTTTTTGTCACCTTCATGCTTAATCCTATACACCCATTTGTTTTGTAAAGCCTTTATACCTTTTGGGAGGTTTACCAACTCCCATGTTTTATTTTCCTACAAAGAGTTCATTTCTTCTTCCATTGCTTTCTTCCATTCTTTACCGTGCTCGACTTTACAAGCTTCTTGAAAAACCATTAGGTTCACCTTCATTAGTCAACAAAATATAATTTGAAGGAGGATACCTTTGTGAAAGCTTATGAGGTCTACAAGATCTGCGAACCAACTGTGGTGGTGCATTATTAGGTTGAATCTCCTATAAAGGTTCCTTCTTCTAGTTTTTCATCATTTTCCACTTGTTGTTCTTCATGCTCTTGAATTTGCAGTTCATTTTCTTTTATTGGTGGTATTTTTTCCTATTGCTCTTCAAAACAGTTAATAACCTTCTTGATCTCCAACTCACCTACAATCCTCTTGAACATTTCTGACTCATTAAATATAACATCCGTGCTTCTAATAATTTTATGTTTCACTGGATCCCATAGACGATAACCAAAATCTTCATCCCCATATCCCAAAAAAATGCATTTCATAGATTTATCATCTAGCTCAGTTCTATTTTCTTTGGGAATATGTACGGATGCTTCACATCCAAAGATTTTCATGTGAGAATAATTCAAATTCTTACCAGTCCAAACTTCTTCAGGGATACCGCCATCGAAGGTTGTAGTTGTAGATCTATTTATGAGGTAGCAAGCAGTCCTTATTGCCTCAGCCCAAAAATTCTTCTCCAAACCGGAATTGAACAACATACATCGCACCTTTTCCATAATGGTATGATTCATCCTTCTGCAACACCATTTTGTTGAGGAGTACCAAGCACATACTTCTCATGGTTTATGCCAAACCAGTTACAATATTCCTTAAATGAATTTGAGAAATATTCTCCACCATTATCTGATCTTAAACACTTCAACAATTTGTTAGTCTCTCTTTTAACAACAACATGGAATTTTTGAAATATTCCAAACACTTCACTTTTAATTTTCATAGGATATGCCCAAACGTTCGTGGATGCATCATCTATAAATGTTACAAGATATGATGCTCCTCCTAATTATTTGATGTTAATAGGCCCAAAGACATATGAGTGTACCAATTCTAACACATTTTTCTTTCTTTCATGGCCAGCTCTAAGGAATGAAACCCTTCTTTGTCTACCATATGTACAATGCTCACAAAGATCAAGATTGTAGGATTTCAAACCTGGCAATAAATTTTTACCAACAAGGATTTTTAAACCCTTCTCGCTCATGTGACCCAAACACTTATGCCACAGATCTCTAAATTTCCCTCTTTTGTGGTAGCAACCAAATCTGATTTTCCTATCAGTGTCTTCCATGTGTATAATGTTCCTGTCTTGGGTCCTTTGGCCATGACCAATGCACCTTTGCTAATTTTCCAGCCTCCTTTTCCAAAGCTTGTCGAACAACCTTCATTATCCAGTCATCCCATAGAGATTAAACTCATGCGCATTTCTGGTACATGCCTGACCTGTTTCAACAATATATCTTATCCATCTTTTATCTTGATCTGGACATCTCCCACTCCAACAATATTGCAAAAATGGTTATTCCCCAAATGCACACTACCATAATCACCAGGATTATATGAAAGAAAACTATCTTTGCATGGGGTTACATGGTGAGATTCCCTAGAGTCAAGGATCCAACCAAATCTACTGCTAGATGTATATACACATGCATCCTCTACTGAAACAGTAAACAACACATCACCATCTGTGGCTAGAGCGGTAGTCTCACCTTCATTTGTGCTGGATGACTTGTGATTTGTACTAGATGGGCTTTGATCCTTTTGTCCTTTCTTCCAGAATCGACATTGTTTCTTCATGTGCCCGGGTTTGCCACAATGAAAGCAGATGATTCTACCTCTCCTTGATTTTGATCGGCCTCTCAATCTTGATCACCCTTACCGGCCTCAATCCATTCTCCTACCACGATCAGTTAGAGATAGAGCATCTCCTCCGTGGGTTTCCGTAATTGACTTGCGTCACAACTTCTTATTCATTAAAATGCGATTGATATCATGAAATTTTAGGGTCCTTGTAGTTGTTGAAGTGCTCATAGCTATAAGTAAATTTTCCCAGCTCTTTTACATAGAACACATTAGCAAAATAACTCTAATTTCATCATCTAAAATGATTTTAACATAGGCACGTTGATTAGTAATAATATTAAATGCATTCAAGTGCTCAGCAACTGAAGCACCCTCCTTCATTTTGAGATTATAAAGCTTCTTCATCAAAAACACTTCGTTTGATGTCGTGTTCTTCTCATATATATCATGGAGCTTCTTCCATAATCCTTCTACTATATTTTCTCCAGACACATTGAAATAAATATTCTTTGCTAAATATTGGCAGATTGTTGCAATCACTTTTCTATCTAGCTTATTCCACTCTTCATTTTTCATCGATGAGGGTTTCTTTGTTGTGCGCTCAATCGGCAAATGCCGATCCTTTAAAATCTGTATATCCTCCATTTTCAATCAAATTCCCACTCGAAAACACAAAAAACTCTACTTAAAAATAAAACTTTAATTATTACTCTTTAAAATTTAGTAGTTAACACAGGCCTCCTCAATACATATGTGATGCTTAGTCTTTTATGCTTGTTTTGGAAAGGCTTGATGCAATCATGGCAATAACATAGGCCTCCTCAATACATATGTTATGCTTAGTGTTTTACTCGTGTTCTGCCAAGGCTTGATGCTTAGTCTTTTATTCGTGTTCTGCGAAAGAAGAAGAACAAACCCTCCCATGTTTTATGTCAGCTGAGTGTTCATCAATCTGTTGATTAATGGAGCGCCCTATACCACCAATGTAGGGAGTCCCACATGAACAAAGAATAACTTAGATGTCTTTCATGTCCTTAGGATCAATAAAGTCTTTTACTGACTTAAAACAATTACTTATAATGTTAAGATAAACAAATCAACAATTAATATATTTAAATTTATCTGTCTTTTCTTTTATCGAGGGACATAAATTTATGGGATGTTGACTTGTTAAGGGGTATAAAGGTAAACAAATCAAGATTTAATATATTTAAATTTATAATAATAATAACCTTCTAGCTGCCAACTCCAGTTGTGCCTTTTCTTTTATCCCGGGACACAAATTTATGGGATGTTGACCATAGGATGCTTTGGGAACGCTTCGATCGAGAAAGACAAAGAAGAAAAAATTAATAATTCTTCACAATATCAGCGGTATCATTAAACCCAGCAGGTAAATAGATACCTTGAATGATATTTAACTTGAAATTTATGTCGATGGAATCTCTGGGCTGATATGTTGTTTGTTAAATTAAAATCATGAAGATAGACTCTACTTCTTGGGCCTCTTGCCTAGGGAAAGACTACTCTGCTCTTGGCACTTGCAGGAAAGCTTCAAAGCACTCTGAAAGTAAGAATTATTTCAAATCTGTCATCTTTATTTGGATTGTAAAATATTTAAATTTTTATCATAATAGTGTTTATAATGGACTTAGCTTCTATCCATTTGATTTTAAAATATTTTTTTTTAATTCCAAATTTCAAATTCATAGTGTTATATTTAATCAAGGATATTGAATTTATTTTGTATGAGGATTTCGTTTAGGTTGAAGGGGGAGTTACATATAATGGACATGCCCTCAACAAATTTGTCCCAGAGGGGACTTTTGCTTACATTAGTCAGCACGATACCCATATGGGAGAATTGACTGTTAAAGAAACTATTAACTTTTCGGCTCGTTACCAAGGCGTTGGTTCAAGATATGGTATTTTATTTTCCTATTATAGATGGTTATGCTCCTGGTGAGCATTTACATTGTTTAATCTAATCTTATTACATCGTTAAATTGGAGATCAACATGATTTTAGAATTTTCTGAATAACAACATTACTCATTGTAATTCAATATTCAAAATATTCTAGAAAAAAATGCCCATTTTTATAGAGTTTCTAATAAAATTCACAATATTTTAGAATCTATAACTGACATAAAGTAATCCCATTGTTAAATATACATTATCAAATTATTTACTGATAAAATCTAGACTACAAATTCGCTACGTTATTACAAATCCACATTTCTATAAGTTGAGAGAAAATATCTATATTTATGTGAAAATATCTATATATGTGTTTCATATTATCTTCGAGCTTTAATTCCTCAAGATTAAGATGGCTACAGATATGTTAACTGAGATTTACAGAAGAGAGGAACAACTAGGCATGAGACCAGATGCCGATATTGATGTGTTAATGAAGGTATCAACTTCAAGAATGATGTAGTTTTAAATTCAGTTAATAGTTTTTAATGAAAAATGGCGGAGTTGATAAAAATACCATGATGGTGAATATATATATTATAGTATAATATATATATATATATATATATATATATTATATATATATATATATATATATATAATATATATAAATGCGCGCGTGCAGGCAACAACAATAACAGAACAAGGAACTAGCGTTATGAAGGACTTATCAGAGAGAGTGGAGACTCAAACACAGAACACACAGACAGAACTTAGAACTCACAAATTGGATTTATTTTCTGATTAAACATGTATTTATATAGGATAGAGATATTTCTAGAGATCGATGGGGCGATGGCTTCTTCAGAAAGCTTCCCTCATTGTCAATGAATTCTAGAACCTGCATTAAATCATTTGTTGAATTCTATCTGTGGGTAGTTGGAATTAGTTCTATTTCCTTCCAACACTCCCCCTTAATTCCAACTATATAACAAACATACTCTTAATTGATATTCCTGCTGGTCTAAGTCTCAACTAGGCTTACAACATAATTTGGATTTTCTACAATGCACAACTTATTTCTACACATTTCAAATTTAGCGTTTCCAAGAGGCTTGGTGAATATGTCAGCCACATTTTCATTTGTATTACAATATGGTGAGTCAATTTCTTTTGATTGCAATTTTTCTCTTATAAAATGATGTTGTGTGTCAATGTGTTTTGTCCTTGCATGATATATAGGATTGTTTTCCAATTTGATAGTGCTTTGATTGTCACATTTGGTTACTGTAGGTGCTTGTTGTGTTTCTCCAACATCTTCAAGTATCCTTCTAAGCCATATTTCTTCACAGGTAGCACCGCATAATGCTTTATACCAGCTTCAGTGGATGACAATGAAACAATTAGTTGTTTCTTACTACTCCATGATATTGGTCCTGAACCAATATTGAATACGTATCCAGTAGTATATTTCTTATCATATAGATTTCCAACCCAGTCAGAATCAGAATAAGCTGCCAATTCAACATCAAATTCATCAGTATACATAATACCAAAATTATGTGTTCCTTTCAAATATCGAAGGACTTTCTTTGCTGCTTTCCAATGGCTTTCACCAGGCTTAGCCATGAGCTGACTAAGTATGCTGACAGAATATGCTATATCTGGCCTGGTAGTGGTGAGATAGTTCAGACTTCCCACCAATTGACAATACATAGTTCCATTCACCTCTTTGTTTCCATCATCACTGCACAATTTGACATTCTATTCAAAAGGAGTAGATGTTGCCTTGCTTTTAGTCATATTGAACCTTTTAAATATTTCCCTTGTATATTTGCTTTGTGTGATTAGTGTCTTACCAGATTCCCTCCAAACTTCAAGAGCTAAACAATAATGCAATTCACTAAGATCTTTCATCTCAAATACATGTGATAACTGATTTTTAATTTCTTCAATCAACTTGCATTCATTTCCTATTATGCTAAGATCATCAACATATACAGATATTAAAGCAATATTCTTGCTTTCATCTTCCTTGATGTACAAGTTAGGATCATTTTTTCTTCTCATAAAACCTTTCTCATAAAAGAAAGAATCAATTTTCTCATACCATGATCTTGGTGCTTGTTTCAAGCCATATAAAGCTTTCTTTAACCTACAAACCAGATGCTCCTGTCCCTGTTTTACAAACCCTTCAGGCTGAACTAAATAAACTTCTTCTTTTAACTCACCATTCAAAAATGCAGATTTGACATCTAACTTATGCATTTTCCAATTATATTTTGTAGCTAATGCAATCATGATTCTAATTGTGTTCAACTTAGATACAGGTGCAAAAGTATCTTCATAATTAATTCCCTCCTTTTGTGAATATCCTTTTGCAACAATTCTAGCTTTATGTTTATCAATACTTCCATCAACATTAAATTTAGATTTATAAAGCCATTTGCATCCTATGGAAACTTTGTTTTTAGGCAATTCTGTTAATTCCCAAGTGTCATTCTTCATTATAGAGTTATATTCTTCATTCATTGCATCTCTTCATTCTTCATATTCTTTAGCTCCATTATAGCTTGAAAGTTATACAACATTCATAACATGATACATTAATTCATAATCTTTATACTTTACAGGTACCTGACTTTGACGTGATGACCTTCTCGGAGTTTTACTACTTCCATCTTTCTTTTGGCTTTGCAGAGTATCCTCTCCTCTCTTTGGAGTGTCATGACTGCTTGATGCTACTTGCTCTTGAACTTGTACCTGTTCTTGTGCTCATCCCTGTTCTTGTTCAACACTTGTATCTAATTTGACATAATCATCAATATCATGCCATACACTAGTATTATTTATTTTATCACCTTCATTTGCATTCTCATGAAACACCACATTCCTACTTGCAAGCAGGCTATGAGTACTGCGATCAAACAACTTGTATGCTTTCTGATCATCACAATAACCAATAAATATGCACTTAATTCACTTTGCATCAAGTTTTCTTCATTCATCTTTTGGAATATGAGCAAATACATCGCAACCAAAAAATTTTAAATGACTCACTTCTGTTTTGTACCCATAAAATGCTTCAAAAGGTGTTTTAAGCTCTAAACTTTTGCTGGACTCCTATTTTTCAAATAAACATCAGTATTAATGGCTTCATCCCAAAAAACATTAGAGTTATTTTTACCTTGAAGCATACTACGTGCACATTCAACTAGTGTTCTATTTTTCCTCTCAGCAACTCCGTTTTGCTGAGGTGTACGTGGCACTGTAAATTGTTGCAGAATCCCATTGCTTTTACAATATTGATTAAATTATCTTGATTTGAATTCTCCCCCCTGATCAGAGCTCAAAATTTTGATATAATTACCAGTTTGTTTTTCCACCATACTCTTAAATTCTTTAAAGTACTCGAAAAAATCACTCTTCTTTCTTATGAAATAAACCCATGTATACCTAGATCTATCATCCACAAAAATAAGAAAATACCATGCTCCACCAATAGATCTAGTTTGCGTAGGTCCACATAGATCAGTATGAATTAATTCAAGTATTTCCCTTTGCATTTTTTCTTTATGTATAGGAAATACCTCCCTATGTTGCTTGACAAGTACACATGCTTTACATTCAACATGATCATTCCTCAAGACAGGAACACCTTAAACCATTGTGTTCTTTTGAAGTAGCATTAAATCTTTGTGATTTAGATGTCCATACCTTTGATGCCATAAATCTACTATTGATATTGTTGTAGATGCCAACGCTTAACGACTTTTATTGGTCACATCCAGCTTATATAAGTCTCCAACTCTTGTACCTGTGGCAATAAACTTGTACTTATCTTGAATGTCTTTCACTACACACTGTGATTTAACAAATTCCACCTTCAAATATTGGTCAGAAATAGTAGAAACAGAAATTAAATTCTTTTTGATACCAAGAACATACATCACATTATGGATTTGTCTTTCTTGTCCATTAGGCAAATTCACACCTATTAATCCATAACCTTGAACTTTAAGTGATCTATTATCTCCTAGACAAACATATGTTCCATCAATGTTTTCATAATATTCATCAAACCACTCCTTATTACAAGACATATGGAGTGATGCACCAGAATCAACGAACCAAGCATTCACATCATCATTTTCCACAGATAATGCAGCATCAAAAACAAACAATTTAAGATTTTTAAATCCATCATTGATTGAGGTATCCTTGTCCACAAAATTTCCATTATGCCTTCTGTTTCTTTGCCTAGACTCATTATATTTCCTTTTATAACAATCTTTAGAATGATGCCTAGGTTTGCCACAATAATAACAATCATCATTTCTCTTATGGATTGGAAATTTAGACTGTGTCATACCTTTTTGTTTTGCTTGAAACTTGCCTCCTTTGTTTTTGTCGCATTGCTTGCCTCTGTATGGATATTTTCCCTTGGCTACCAATGCCAAATATGAACTACTAGAGCCCAAATTAAATCTCTTCATCCTCTCCTCCTCTTGTGAAGAGTTCCTATCAATTCATCAAATGTACGGGGTTTCTCTCTAGTTGAAAGACTTGAAACAAAAATTTGATAATCTTGCTGTAAGCCATTTAATGTGATGGTGACTAAGTCAGTAATAGACACCTTTTCATGAATATCTCCTAACTTATCACTTAAATCTTTGACATGAGATATGAAATTGCTTATGTTTTCATTTTCTTCCATTTTTAGAGATAAAAGCTTAGTCTTCAAAAACAAAATCCAGTTTGTATTTGTTGTTTCATACAAACCCTTCAACGTATCCCATGTTTCTTTTGATGTCTTGCAATCTCTGGTGTGAGGAATAATGTTGTCCTTTATGGACATATGCAACAATACCTTTATTTCTGTCTCCCTTCTCTCCCAATCTGGAATAGAACATGCAACAATGGGTTTGGGCTCATCCCCACTCACAATGGACCAGAAATTATAACCTTCTAAATTGTTAGTAACTTGAATTTCCAATTCACATAATTTCTTCCATCAAGTTTGGCGGATTCATTCAAATATGTATGAGGCAACAAATTTGCCATGATGAAAAAATTTCTCCCATCACCAAAATGCAATTTTTTTTTTCATAATTTCAATATTTCCTTACTCAATAATAACAACCCTCCTTTTTTTAATATCACCAATAATAACACTTTTTTTTTTTTGCTGCTATGGAAGGATTACTAAAATCGTAAAGCAGCTCTTTACAGATTGACCAAATGCTAAAAAAACAGTATAATTATCTCATTAATTTTATGCTCACGACTTCCATATCTCCACTTTCGATATAGTGGTTCCTTTTTTCGTTAATCCACCAGAGCTTACAACTTTGCGGCAGCAAACAAATAAATTACATACGGTCCTCTACGTAGCAGCTTCTCTTGCACCGACCTCGACTCCTCAAGCATACACACTCCACAACAACAATCAGTCAATCCTCATGCCGGTCTGAACGAACGAAAGAGATGACTCGCACAAATGATCAATTCATTCGCCTCTTCAATTCATATGGTGTTCTCTATTGACAATATGGCCCGATCCGACTTGCGTGACTCCACAAGAAACTCAATGCACAAGTCCACAAACCACACACGTTCTCTTGCACCAAAAACGCAAATGACATCAATTATCCTTTGGTGCTTTGTCCACAACAGCGCTACCTCAACTCTCACAACTCAATGACTACGCCAATGAGCCCTCACGATTCTTGTTCAACATAAACACGACTACTCTTACACACAAACGGACCTCACCAGGTGGACTCCAAGTTCACGACAGCGTCTGGCCAATACGCTAGAATGTGTTGCGGACACTCTCTGCAACACTTCTTGGTAGTTCACTCTCAATGCTTAACACAACGCTCACAGCCCTTTACCAGCACTCGACCTGACACCTACTCTGATACCATATCAGAGAGAGCAGAGACTCAAACACAAAACACACATACATAACTTAGAACTCACAACTTGGGTTGATTAAACATGTATTTATACAAGAAAGAGATCTTTCTGGAAATCGATGGGGCGGTGGCTTCTTCAGGAAGCTTCTCTCATTGTCAATGAATTCTAGAACCTGCATTACATCATTTGTTGAATTTTGTCTGCGGGTAGTTGGAATTAGTTATAGTTCCTTTCAACCTCACTTTGTATTCAATGTTAGTTGTTTTCATTCGAGTGTAATTTTATTATACATCTCCACGTAATTTGACTATAGATTTTTTGGAAAATACATTTGATTATAGATTTAAGAAAATTTTGTAAAATTGATGTGTATCAACAATCCGTCTAATTTTCAAAATATTATGAAATCAACAATCCGCAACCTCTTTTCAGATGGGAAAAAAACACTTCAAATTCATCCTAGCAATCAACATCTTTATGTGAATTGTGGCGCAATGCATAATATGTAAATACTTGTTCAAGATATTGCGGTTAGACATATGCGCGGATACGATGGTAGGAGATAGCATGCGACGGTGTTGGAATTTAATTCCAATTGCAACACAATAACTGCTGAACATAAATCTAATTTCCGAAGATATTTCAGGTTGTTTGAAGCCGCAAAGTCACTCCTGATATTTTGCACATTGATGAGCATTAAATTTGCAGAATTTAATTCCCCTACACCGCCGACTTGTTTTCTTGAGAAAGGCATCACCGCTTGCTGCATTCAATACACAGATAAGCGTTACAGGATATTTTGGTTATTTTATTGTTTAAACTCAGATATTTATTTTCCCTATAAATGTAAAGAACATCAGTTCTATTTTTTAAGAGAAAGAACAACAGTTCTGTTTTTAAAGAGAGAAGGTTAGAAGACTGAATAGAGAGTCTCTTCTATAATCGCACAAAAGTGCTGAACCTGCAATTTTTTGTGATAAAAAAAATTGGTTTCTGGAACTGAAGTGTTCCTGTTTTTATCCCTCTATCAAGAGGAAGACGAATTTGTATCAGCTTGTTTACTGTTTATGAATACAATTTTATTGTTTAGCTTGTTTACTGTTACTGTTACACCACCTGCACATTGTTGCTACACTAGTTTTAGTGTTGCTCAGTATTGTTCTGTTTTCAGTTTTATTTTAAATTATCAGAAATTTTTCTGCTGCTGCAACACCAAATCTACGTTGCTGCAAACACCAAACTGTGTTGCTGCAACACTGATTTCAGTAAGCAATTTTCAGTTTACTGTGTTAAAGAAAGCCAGAGTATTATTCAGCATTGCTGCAACACCATTTCGAGAAAACGATTTTTTCAGTTTTCTGTGCAGAAACAGAGTAAAAAACAGAGCATTTTTTTTGTCTGTCTGTTATGGAATTTAGCAGAAAATTCCAACATGGTATTAGAGCTGGTCTAGGCACTCAGTGAGTCAAAAACAGAGTTTTTTTTTCACTGTAGGAGCTGTAAGAAGCTTATTGAGCAAATTTTTTCCAGCAGAGAAAGTTTTTGTTTGTTTTTAATTTTACAGTCAATATCTCTTCTTTACCTATACAGAGTTAAGATGACAGATGCTGGAACAAGTTTGACAAATTCCCAACTGCCACAATTTAATGGGAAAAATCACAGTTATTGGTCCATAACAATGAAAGCATTGTTTGCTTCTCAAGGAATATGGGAGCTGGTTGAAATTGGCTATGCTGAACCTGCAGATGCAACAGCATTGGCTGCTTTGACAGTAGTAGAAAGAGACCACTTGAAGAGTGACAGGAAGAAGGATGCCAAAGCCCTCTTTTTTCTCTTCCAATCAGTACATGAAAGTATTTTTCCACAGATTGCAGCAGCAACAAAATCCAAAGAGGCATGGGATATTCTCAAAACTGCCTATCAAGGCATGGAGAAGGTGAAGACTGCAAAGTTGCAGATGTTGAGGAGAGACTTTGAAACACTCAGCATGAAGGAATCTGATACAATAGATTCATTCTTCACTTAGGTTATTGGGCTGATAACCCAGATAAGATCTCATGGTTAAATTCTTCAAGAAAAAAGGATCGTAGAGAAGATCTTGAGATGTTTACCCTCAAGGTTTGAAGTTGTTGTAGTAGCAATAGAAGAAACAAAAGATCTCTCACAGTTCACAGTAGATGAACTGAGTGCTTCTCTTATGTCTGATGAACACAGACTGAGTAGAGGAACAGATTCCTCTTTTGAGCAAGCATTCAAGACTCATATGTCTTTCAGCCAAAGAAAAGGTCGAGGTAGAGTAAATAACAAAGGTCATGGAATAAGCCAGAATAGAGGCAGATATTATCCTGCAAGCACAATCAGAAAGAGTTGTAATTAGAACTAAGATGAAGGTTCAAGCAAACAGCAAGCTCATGGACAAAGGTATGACAAATCCCAAGTCTAATGTCATTATTGTAAGAAATATGGGCATTATGCCAATGAATGTAGGGAAAAACAAAATGACATGAATAGTAGGCAGAATGCTAATTTTGCAAATGAAGAAGATAAGAATCCAAAGAATGTGCTCTTAACATGTAACATTGCACAAGACAAATAAGAATAATTTTGGTTCTTAGACTCAGGTTGTAGTAACCACATGACTCGCAGTATTGAAATGTTTTCCAATCTAGATGAAAATGTGAAATCTGAGGTAACAACAGGGACTGATAATAAGATATCTGTCAAGGGTAAGGGCAGAGTCAGTATCCGAGCAAGAAATGGAGAACAGATGATTGTGCCAGAAGTATACTATGTACCTGGTCTGAAATGTAATCTTTTGAGCATTGGACAACTTATTGACAAAGGTTACAATGTGGTTTTCAAAGATGATATGTGTACAATCAGAGATATACCTCCAAGTAAGAAGATCATTGCACAGGTGTAGATGACCAGCAATAGAATGTTTCCTCTCAAACTCAAGGCAAATTTGAAGGAAGGAAGAACTATTGCGGCTGTAACACAAGAAGTCTTTCAGGAACAAGTGAAATATGTGAATTGGTTGTGGCACTTGAGATTTGGACATCTCAATTTCGGAGGCCTGAATCTGTTGCACAGAAAGGGAATAGTAAAGGGATTGTCGTTGATTGAGAAACCGGACAGCCTTTGTGAAGGCTGCATCTTGGGCAAGCAACACAGGGAAAGCTTTCCAGTAGGAAAGAGTATAAGGGCAAAAGCACCCTTGGAAATTGTTCACTCTGATGTGTGTGGACCGATGCAAATACCATCATTTTCTAGAAATAGATATGTTTTAACTTTCATTGATGATTACACCAGGAAGACATGGGTTTATATGCTGAAACAGAAGAGTGAAGTGTTTGAGAAATTCCGCCACTTCAAAACTCTTGTTGAGAAGCAGTGTGGGCATTATATCAAAGTGCTCAGAACAGATAGAGGAGGAGAATACATCTCCCAAGGCTTTCTGCGTTTTTGCAGAGAGAATGGCATACAAAAGCAGTTCACCGCAAGGTATACACCTCAGCAAAATAGTGTTGCCGAAAGAAAGAATATGACCATTCTTTACATGGTTAGAAGTATGCTGAAGGCAAAACACTTGCCTCATAAGTATTGGGCAGAAGCTGTCACTTGCGTAGTTTACATCTTGAATAGATGCCCAACTAAAGCTGTCATGAACAAAATACCAGAAGAAGCATGGAGTGGTCAAAAGCAAACTGTCACTCACATGAGAGTATTCGGTTGTGTAGCTTATGCACATCTACCAGATCAGCTAAGGAAAAAACTTGATAGTAAGGGGGACAAGTGTGTGTTTATTGGCTATTGTGATGAGTCAACAACATACAAACTCTATAATCCATCCACTAAGAAATTGATTATAAGCAGAGATGTGCAGTTCATTGAAGATGAAGCTTGGGATGGAAGCTTAGAAAAAACAGTGAATGTGAAGACAATTGTGCCTCATGAAGAAGAATAGGAAGGGACAGCAGCAAATAATCCTTCCTTGCTGGCTCGTCCTCCACCACAGCAAATTCAGCAAACCACACCACAAGCTGGAATTCGAACAACCTTAAGAAGTCAAGGAAGTGCTTCTTCAAGCACACCACAGGGATCTAAAATACCCTCAAGTTCGGAAGGAACTCCAAGCACACCAAGAAGACTAAGATTTAGAAATCTGAATGAGATTTATGAACAAGGAGAGGTAAGTAACAATACCGGTCTGAATTCATTATTCGCTTTGTATTGTCATGTTGATGACCCAGTTCATTTTGAAGATGTTGTAAATGAAGATAAATGGATTGAAGCAATGAATGAAGAAATTGGTGAAATTGAAAAAAGTAAAACATGGGAGTTAGTGGACCCCCCTGAAGGCAAAGATGTCGTTGGAGTTAAGTGGGTCTATAAGACCAAAAGAAATGCTAAAGGCAAGATTGACAGGCACAAAGAAAGACTTGTTCTGAAAGGTTACAAGCAGCAACAAGACAAAGACTATGATGAAACCTTTGCACCAGTAGCAAGGATGGAAACAGTCAGAACAGTGTTGTCTATTGCAGCACAACACAAATGGAAGATTTATCAGATGGATGTTAAATCT
>APFE031089273.1:64125-130407 GCA_000404065.3 Pinus taeda | reverse complement strand
CCTGATGGATATTTAAATAACTTACATAGATACAATGGAGAAACATGATCAAACGTAGAAGATCACTCATCTGATTTCTTAGAATTTTCAGATAATCTAAACATAGAATATGAAGTTGTATACATGAGGTTGTTTGTTCAATCATTGGAAAGAAATTTTAGGGTAACTTTGGTTTAGGCAATTAACCAATTTTTTTATAAATCAGTGGGGAATCAAGAAGGATACTGTGTGTTATTTGACTGAGTTTGATGATCTCAAAATAAATCCTAATGAATCTATATTTGATTTTATCAAAAGGTTTAATAAAATTTATAATAAGATGTTTGTCGATGTTAAACCCCTAACCACTGTAGCCAAAGTTATTTTCTCTAAGGATTTTTGATGATGACTTTGCATTGATATTAAGGGAAAGGAAATATACAACTCTAGAAGATATGAAAACCGATGCAATAGAAGTTGAGGCTAACAGAGCAGCTTTAGGAAAGTTGAGAGCAAAAGCAGAGAAGTTAGAGAGAAAGTTGGGGGAAAAAACAGAAGTTGGTTCATCATAAAAAACTAAGGAAGAGGATCATAAAATTGATGAGATCACTACAATGTTAAAAAAATTATCCAATAGAATCTCTATAATGAAAGCTCAACCTAGACAAACGAAACAAAATCTGAACATACCTCTAGGACCTTTCAGAAGATGTTTTCAACCTCAAATTCTATAGCGAGAAATACAAAATATAGATCAAAAAATTTATCCTCCATTAACGATTGATGGTATTAATTATTTGTTGTTCAACCTTACGAAGGTGAAATTGTTCCCGTGGACTAAAATAAATCTTTAGTCCATAATGTAGAATTTTCTGAAGTCTCTAAATATCAAGATTTTTTAGAATTTCTAATTGCTAAACTTAATAAAAGATATGATTTAAGGCCAAGACAAAAGCTAGGTATACCAATAAAGAAAGTTACTTTTGATGTGCCACAAGATAAGATTGTAGAAGCTTTATCTTCACAACAACAACCTCAGTCATAAGATCAATCAAAAATTAGAAAAATCAATTTCTTTTAATGTAGAAAAGGAATTAGAAAAAGTGAAAATTCCTATCCCTTTATCAAAATTAACAATAAATCTTAGTTATAAACAACATAAGTATAAGTGGATTCACTCTTCAAGTGTGGATGTTGAGGGTGATGTGATCAGTTTGCATGAAGAGAAACCTTTTGTTATTTTTGGTCCAAGTCATGATATTTAGGATGAAAGTGTGCCTCCCTTTTATGTAACTTTAGAGGTCCATGATTTTGTTCTCTATAATTGTATGTTAGATTCATGTGCTTCTCATAATATGATGCCAAAAACCATTATGGATCAACTTCAGTTGCATGTGACAAGACCCTATCATGACTTGTATACTTTTGAATCCAAGAAGCTGCAATGTTTGGAATTAGTTAAATATTTGGTAGTAACTTTAGCCAAGATCTTTGTAAAAAGTGTGGTAATGGATATAGTAGTCATATACATCTCTCCCAAGTTTGGTATGTTACTATCAAGATTCTGATGTGCTAATCTTGGAGGAATCTTACAAATGGACATATCATATGCCACAATTCCAATTTATGGTGGAGAACATTTAATATTGTACAAAGAAGTTAGATTCATAAATACGATATGTGATGCTTGACAAGTTGTGAACCACCCTATCTATTCCATTGATCAAGACTTAGGGTGCTTCATTTAAGTTGTAAATAAAGAATGTAGTGTACATAATAGAATTGAATACAATGTAAATATTCCTAAGTCTTCAAAAATGTGTTTTGATGGAGCTTCTTCTAGAGATGGATTAGGAGCTAGAATTGTTTTGATTTCACTAGAAAAGAAAACTATTAGTCAATCCTTCAAATTGAAATTTCAAGTCATCAATAATGTAGCAGAATATGAAGCATTAATTATTGGATTGAAATTAGCTAAGAAAATGAAAGGTGATAGATTATTAGTGTTTGGTGACTTAGAGTTAGTGGTCAAACAAGTTAGGAACTCTTGTCAGACTAAACATCCCAGATTGAAAGATTATAGGAATGAGGTATGGGGCTGCATAGAAAACTATCTTCAAGCTCTCAATATTTTAGCTATACCAAGGGAGGATAATGTACAATCAAATTCTCTGGCAGTTTTAGATAGTACGTTCAAAGTTATAGATTATTTCGAGTTGCAGTATCAAGTTGAAGTTAGATATTGTTGAAAATGCAACAAGAAAATCCTAATTTAATTTTGTCCTTGAATTAAATTAGGAATAAAATTGCAAGTCCACATCACAAGACAACTTGTACGAGTTAACTAAGTTAAATTGACTTATTTGGCTGAGTTAATTCAAGTTGAGGGTCTAATTATAATCATGTAGAGTGTCTCCTACATTATAGGAGCCCTGGTTGAGTTTATTTTGTGTTGTAATTAATTAATTTAGTTTAACTGAGTTAAAATCATTTAAACTAGTTCCATGTAACAACCCTCGTGAAAATTCAATGTAATAAAAGTTAATAAAGGAAAAAATAATAACCACAGTTGATGGGACACTTATTCCTAGAAAAATGTTTGGCAAGACATCCTAGGGGGTGTTCATTTGGTTGTTTATGGCTAAAGGAATTGGAAAAGGCAATGGCTAAGGCCTTGGAAAGGAAAAATGGCATTTTGGCACATTTCTTTATGTAAATAATGGAAATTAGGAGAAAAGGGAGGTGAAAGGTCATAGGTTTCATGTGAGGACGAAAATGAAGGAAAATAATAGAAATGAAGAAAATAGAGGCCCCATTCATAAAAAGGCTTATGAGGATCAATTGGTAACCTTTTTCCGGTTGAGTTTTGGAGCTCTCTCATTATTCTCCCTCTCTCTCACTCTTGGACACTTAGAGCTTCTTGGAGCAATTTTGGCATTGGAGAAAGAAAGGCAAATAAGGAAAGAGGAAGCAATGGTCAAACATGGAAAGGCATGATCAAGCAACTACAATAGGCTTCATTGCAGGTACCGACTTGCATGTGTATTTTCCTTGCTAGATTTGCATGCATGGCATTGCATGTGGTTCTTTTCTATCATAGCATGGGTTTTTTGAGGTGTAACAATGCTTTCAGCCTAGCCTTTCCATTTCCGTATAGCCATGGTGGGATGGGGTTCTCATGTTTTGGTTGAGCTAGATTTCCAGATGGATTCGAAGTTGAGTGGGGTGGGCCTCTGAATGATAGAGCACATGGCCTAGTGGTCCCTAGATTAGATTTTGGATCACGATAAAGTCACTGACCTAGTGACCCCTGAGCAAAACTATGGGTTGCGGTAAAGCCAGGATTGTGTTGCCTCGATGGGCCTAGGAATCCTTGCCGGTGAATGACAGGATATATGGTAAAGCCAAGAGGTTGTTTTCTCTCAATTTTTCCTAGTAATCATGGGTTTGAAATATGTAGTAAAGGCTGGAGAGTGGGTCTTGGTTTAGGGCCTAGTGATCTGGGTTTGGACTACAGTAAAGTATGAGAAACTATGAGACAGGAAAATTCCTCACAGTGTAGGTGGAGAAATCTAGTGTCATCCATGCTTGTTTGGCTTAGTGATTGGGTGGAGATCACATTAAATCCTGCCATGATGTGTTTATTGTGCTGGCCTAGTGATTCAGGAAGTATTATGGTAAATCCTAGTTTCTATTGATGAGGATGATGTGGTTTAGCCTTGGTATGCCTTGGTTGAGTTATTTTGGTTGGAGTCACACATTCATGCTTGGAATATGGCACATGAGTGAATGCTTGAAGAGAGATCTGGCCCAACCATTCTATGGTTGGGTGGAATGTGGTAGTCCCATCACTGGTTAGTTTATTGCATTCAGTAATGGAAAATTCATTCCCTTGATTTTCATGTTTAAATGTACTGATGTAGACGTTGATTTCATGGTTGATATGCTTAGGATATTTCTGTCCCTATTATTTTGGTTATATGTATGTTTTATGACAACAACTATGTAAAGCTCTCAGCATGTTTTTACTTGTAAATGAATGGATAATGCATCTATGGCCTAATAGATGATAATGCAACAAATGACACGAGGGAACAATGGTTCATACTGATTCTCAGATAAATATGAGATCCCTACGCTTAATTCTGTTGTTTACACATGTAGGTTACATGTTGATGATATGCTTGAGGAAATGCTTGGTATGGCTATTAGGGGTTTCATTAAGGTCTTATTCAACTTATTGTTTTTTATCATTATTTCCTTGTACTTTTACTGATTTTAATCTATCACTCCATTCTGGGAAATGACTTGGGCTCTTGGCCTGAAAATGTGGCTTAGATCCTCGGGTCACTGGCACAGAATTGGAAACATTGTTCTCTGGTTGTTGGCACGCAAGCTTGTGAGAGCGACTTTGGGTTTATGGTCACTCCCTTGGCCATAACATGAGAGCGAATATGTCATAAGAGATCCAGAACATTAGTGGGACCCAGGGACAGGTTGTCTAAGTGGCTGACATGTCTTCTGAGGATTCTAAAGCTGATGTTGGATGACTTTGTGTGATGTTTCCATTGATTCCACTCCCTTAAGGTCACATAAGAGGCCGAATATGATCATACTAGCCTCTTGTCTCATGTTTACCCTGGATGGCTAGTGAATTGGGTAGATGTGGGAGGAGGGTGTTAGAGAGTGGTATCAGAGCATGGTTCACCCTTAAGATTGGATGGGTAATGTGTGTTGGTCATGCATGCATGTCAGTTACGTGTTTGTATCCTACACTTGCATTCCATGTGTTTGTTACATTTTTCTTGATGATTGATTATGGTTGTAGTAATGTTGTCATGGAGAATTTGATGTTGATTTGTGGAATGCATTGTCATGAGTATATGACTGGATACATATTATTGCATGTCGTTTACATGTTGATTGTATGTTGCCTATTTACATCCTTGTATGTTAGGCTACATTCTTGTAGGTTTGATTACACGTATCAGTCTTGTAGTTTGATTACAAGAATTGATCGCTTATGCTCGACTATATGCGTCTATGCGTAGGTGTAGTTGATTTGCATTCCTTATGCATGTTGATGGTTGCATGTGGCAATGGGTACAATGGAGTAATGGTTGTTGTCATTCATGAGGTCATAACATGAATTGTTGATATGGCCTTGTATTGATGACTGGACCCTAGCTAGAATGATGTTTATGCATGGATGCACTTACTTGTTATATATCCATATGCCCTTATGATTATGTTATACATGTATCACGCTGATTTTATGATCTTGCAGATGAGGTATCCTCCCCAAATTATACTAAGGTATGTTGATTTATTGTGATTTGGTTTATCTGACATATTATGCATTGCAGGAAAGAGATCAAATGGCTAGAAAGGTGGTAGACTACATAGAATCTCCCTATGAATCAAATGAGCAGCATGGGGTGGGGCGCTCTTTTGATTTGGTAGGCACATTGTGTTATAGCTCCAAATCTCACTCTTATGGTTTGTGATGCTATACTCATGGCCTAGGGCAACCCCTCTTTCCAGACCTGGTCCAAAATTTAAAAAACAGTGTTTTATCCCTTATACACGACATTTCCCCGAGTTAAACACATTTATGTTTGTTGAGTTTTCATCCATTGTGTGGTGTCAACTTGCAAAAGTGTTTGTTGCCTATTCTTCAATCACAAAGTTTCAGTCTTGTTGAGAGCATTTTTAAAAAGACTCTTTTGTTGTTGCTTTGAAGAAAACTTTTTGAAAAACTTCATTTTGCTTTCTTGAACTTGGTTTTCAATTTTGGTTTCCTTTTAGTGAATGAAAGTGCTTATGTTTGTCTTGAAAACTTGTTTTTAGTTTGTTTAGATGAAATGAATGGTAGCATCTCATATTCCATCTAGACATTTTAAGTTGCAAAATAAAAATTGATAAGCAAGCAACTTTCATTTCTTGTTTTTAGAGTTGTTTTGAATCTTGTATCAGCATATATTTGTTGCATTAGGATAGATTTGCATATCTTTTTAGGCATACATAGTTTTGTTAACTTTTGTGAGTGTGAAGCGTGAATTAACGAAAAGAAAAGAAAAATTTGTTTTATTAGAAGTTCCTTTGAACCCTGTAGAAATTGCTCTTCGTCGAAAAACGAAAACAAGTGCATGTGCATGTAGTTAGGTTTTTATTAATTTCTTTTGCGTCAAAAACACCACTAGTTTCACTTCCATTATCTCGTGACTTAAAGAACAACCTATTTTAAAATCAAGCGCTAACTAAAATTCACTAAATTTTTTCTTTTAAGTTAGATACGCCAACAAGTTTTAGGATTTTAGGGCCTTGGATTAGGCGAGCGGAGAGTTAACTCTCCAAGGCCATTTAAACGTCAAACGTAGGAGTCTGAATAACGAGTGAAAATCCTATAGCGTTAGGAAGACTAGGAAAGCTTCAGATCTGGGAGTTAAGCACGAGGTTCTGTGAAGACAGGGAAGAGAGATACCCCCTCTCCTACTTGTCCAAACTTACCTCATGACTGTTCCGCCTGGCTTCTGCAACGAGTTGTTATCCATAGTTGCTACTCCTAGGGATCCACACAGGTGGCTGCAGAGGGGAATCCCGTGGCACCTGAGGTCGACATTGCATCACTCTCGACAGTACTACTGGAGGGCACCCTTGCGAAGCTTGGGGGCTTGCACCAGCGTAGGCTATTGTTAAGAGGTCAGCGTAACTTCCTCTGTTACCTTCGCTGATAGGACTGGGCCCTCATCATCCTAGACTATCTTCGGAAGGCCCCTTAATTCACTTTCTCGTATTTTGGTGTCCGGTCGTAATCACCCGGAGCGGAAATACTTGGAAGTTGTTTGACTGCTGTTATCTTTAGGGACTTTATAGTGTGTGCTCTGTGCTCTTAGTTGGCCTAGCTTTCAATTTTTTGAGTCTTTACTTAGATCTTAACAAGAAATTCAAAGTGGCTGACCGATCACCTAGACGGTCTCGAAGACTTCGTGGTCTTTCACCACCATGTTTAGAGCCTTCTCCTAGAAGGCGCAGAGGTAATACTACTGGTGGGTTTCGTCCCACGGTGGTTGACGCATCGGGGATTGATCCTTCTCTCGGGGGCATTAGTATTCAAGCAAGGCCTGGCACTTCCATGGAATAAGAGAGGAACACTCCAGTTCTTTCTCGAGTTCGCTTACAAGCAGAGAATAACATAGAGGTAGAAGAACTCTCAGAGTTGTTAGGGGCTCCGAATTCTCCTCTACCATCTAGTCATCCAGACGTATTACAATACGTTGGGACTCCGACGCATAGACCGTCAAGTACAGGTTACCCTACGCGCTTACCATCGATGACCACTACTAGAAGCATGGCTTCTACTACAAGTGCTACAACTATGTAGACTCCAACGTCGGTACAAGGGGGAGGAATGATTTCCATCTCCTTTGCTTCTTTGTTTGGATCTTTTTCTAGCACATCTTTAGTTGGGTCTACATCCATTCTGTCCACGAGTGGAAATTCCCAAACCAATGCTTTTGGTTATGGATTCTTCCCATTTGGCACCCAGTCACAGGGTATTCCTTCAGTTCCGTTTAGTGTCGCCACGTTCATGATGAGTGGATCGGCTTCATTCCAGGGTTTTCCTTTCAGAAGTGGTCATATACCAAATTCCAACCCGATAATAGGATCCATGCCTTTTTCTTCTATAGGACAAAGCAACAATCCTTTCCAAGGTTGGACTAACCCTGGGGTTAGTGGCACGGGAACTGGGAATCTGTTTTTCGGCCAACATGGGAATAGGCCGTACACCACAGTTAGTTCATTTCAAAGTATTCCTCCCTTAGCTTCGGCTTGGAATCCGTATCAGGGGTTATCAACTCCTTATAATCCTTTAGGAGGAAACTTTGCTGGTTATGGTGGTTTTGCGGCTAGGGTTGGTCAAACTCTGAATTTTGTTGGATCACAAGGCTTGCCTTTTAGTTTAGCTGGTTCTGCTGGTTACTTCGGGCAGCCTGGTCCCTTTCAAAATCCAGGTCAATCTTTTTAGAACTTTGGGAGTTCCGCCCAGTTTGGGTGGAATCCCCAAGGTCCTCCTAGGCTTCCATTTCTGGGAACATTGAATTTGCCAGATCTCACTAAGTTAACAGACGATCCAATCAAGTACAATTTGTCCTAGCCTCCAGCCCCAACCAAACTCCCTTCGGACATTCCAAAATTCAAAGGGAAGAGTGGTGAGGACCCAAGCGACCATGTAACCACATTCCATTTGTGGTGCTCATCTAACTCCCTTATCGATGACTTGATTAGGTTGAGAATTTTTCAACGCACCTTGACTGGTAATGCGGCCAAATGGTATATAGAGTTGCCAGGGGGCAGCTTTAAATCTTTCACTGACTTAGCCAATATTTTCTTAAATCATTTTCAGTTGCCTGTCCGTTATGATGTTGGAACTGAACTACTGGCCACTTTTCATCAGGATAAGGCAACTCACATTTCTGACCATATTCAGGAATGGAGACGGAAAAAGAGGCTCATTAAAGCTGAAATCCCTCTGGAGTACCGTCTTGAATGGTTTTTGAAATCTTTACAACCTGAGATCTCCAAGGATGTCTCCATGTCTAGAGTCTATTCTGAGGAGCAAGCCATTTTTAGGGCCCAGCAATTAGAATTGATCTACTCTCAGTCTGGGATCCTACAAAAATACTTGCCAGATGCTCCTAGGTCTAAGGTTGACATAGCTAAGTCGAAGCCAGGTACCCACACGGATGGTATTGTTGGGTCGGTAGACATGAATGCAGTGAACTTGTTGAACCAATTGCAGCAGTTGTCTCTACAAACTACTTCTAACAACCAAGTCACGTCGTCTAACCCTCTGGCTTCCCAAACCTCTTCGATTAATGCCATCCAATCTGATAACCCCAAAGGAAATCAAAATTCCAATGGGAAAAGAAAGGGATGAGGTAAGAAAAAGACCAGGATTGGAAGGCTGCGCAAATTAAATCCAGTACTAATGCTGTGGTGGTAGAAAATGAGTCTAAATAAGAAAAGGTCAAGTTCCCATGCAAGTTGTGCAGTGGAGACCATTTAACTCATCTTTGCCCCAAGATTGAAGATGCTCAGTGCTTGTTAGGGCAGCAAGGGACTTCTAGTTCTCAAGCTGTGTTAACCAACCCTTTTCCCCAAGGGCAACAACTTCTTGCTGGTGCGAGTTCAAACCTTGGAACCTCTGCAGGGGGCAACCAGGAAGGGAAAAAATCATCGAATGTTTTTCTGGTGGGTTCTAACGTCCATGTGGCTACTCGGTCACGTGATTATGGTGAAGCTGAAACTTCCAAGGAAAAGACTGTTCCCGGAAATACCAACCTTCATATTGAGCGACCCCCTGTTGAGACTATACCACGGATACCGAAAGGTTCCGCTAAATGCATGACTATTAATCCTAATGCTAGGGCCGCCCAGAATTACTCCATTGTGGAGGATCTGGCTCACAGTTCGTGCGCCATGTACGCTTTAGAGGTTCTCCATTCGTGTCCGGCTCAACGAAGTGCTTTAATTTGCGCGATTGGGGCAGTCGATCCAACTAACTCATTAGTGCTCACTTTCGACATGTTAAATATCAAAAAGAGACTCCCTCATCATATGACTTTCCAAATAAAGTCTACATACCGGAAAATTAACATTTTTCGTACCATTATTGATGAAGAAGCTTCCACGTGCGTCATGTCAATGTCATGCTAGAAGGCTATTGGATCACCTTCGGTTGTTCCTTCACCTACTGCCTTGACTGCATTCGATGGTCATTCTCATAAGCCGCATGGGATTATCCTGGCCTTTCCTATATGTGTTGGGGGTAAGGTCATTAATATTGAAGTAGAAGTCATAGATGCTAACCTAGAATATAATCTCCTCTTAGGAAGGAACTGGGTATACGAAATGGATGCCGTTGTTTCAACTCTGTTTCGTGTCATTTGCTTTCCTCATGAGGGGAAAATCATTAAGGTTGATCAATTGGATTATTTTCCAGTCGATCCTCAAGCAAGCTTTGACTCTACTGTTCCTTTAGTGGATAACCCTCGTCCGCCTACTGAGAATTTAGGAGTAGGGATGTATTCCTCGTTGATGGGTATCTTTGATCTTCCCTCTTCTTTTGCTAAAATCAATGCCATTTCATCATCTAAGGAGTCTCCTCGAGAAGATTTCTTCCGAACTCTTTATTTTTCAGACCCTTGGACGTTGCCTTCACCTACAACCACATTAGTTGAAGGACAAGTGAATGGAATGGCATTCCCTATATCTGCAGTTGAGCTTAGATATCACTCTATCGTCAACTCTGCAGACGACCATTCTACTCCTTTTTCCAAAGAGGAGTTAGATGGCGATGTGGCCCCGGCTTGGTACCTTGATTCTACCTCTGCCTTGGATTGCTTAGATTTAGTTTTACCTTCTGAAGAAGCAATCCTCAAAGCAATGATGGGTATAGATCGACCTTGGGAAGATTTACACCATCGTTCATACTTTCTTCCTCCATTGCAAGAGATAGAATCTAGATTCTCTGAGCTTTGTACTAGTGATGTTTGTACGGTGTCAAATCCTTTGGCTCCAGCACACGTTCGTGCTGAAGGTAATATGTCAGTGATTTCAAAAACAATACTTATAAAAATCTCTAGGGACCCTAACATGATCGAGAATCTCTTCATCAGAATTGAGTGTTCCCTGAAGAAATTCAAATTTACACCGACCTGTTCAAGGAATTTCGAGATGTATTTGCTTGGTCTTATGAAGAAATGCCTGGCATTGACCCATCTATAGTTCAACATGAGATCAAGACGTATGAAAATGCCAAACCAGTTCATCAAACGCTTCGGCCGGTTAACCCTACGAAAGCAGCAACTATCAAAGCTGAAGTGGAGAAGCTGCTAAAGGCGGGTTTCATATACCCTGTTCCTCTTACTAATTGGGTTTCTAATCCAATCCCTGTAGATAAAAATCAAGGAACAATCCAAGTATGCATCGATTTTAGGGACCTAAACAAGGCTTGTCCCAAGGATAATTACCCCATGCCATTTATTGATCAGATTATCGACGAGGGTGCAGGTAATGAGATTTTTTCCTTCATGGATGGATTCTCTGGTTATAATCAAATTTCTATCTGTCCTGAAGACCAACATGCAATAGCCTTTTTATGTCCCTGGGGTACCTTTGCATATAGAAAGATTCCTTTTGGTCTTAAAAACGCTGGAGCTACCTTTCAACGGGCCATGTCATATGCTTTCCAAGACATCAAGCATGTCATTGAAGCGTACTTAGATGATCTCGCTGCTCGTTCTTGAAAGAGAACTGATCACCCTAGCCACCTTCAAATGGTTTTCGAATGATGTCGTTTTTATAAAATCCGGTTGAATCCAAACAAGTGCATTTTCCCGGTTACGTCCGGTCGGTTGTTAGGGTTCATTGTGTCAAATGAAGGGAATCGGGTTGATCCCTTCAAGGTTGAGGCAATAGTTCGGTTGCCTCCCCCATCCTCAATTCGTCAACTTCAGAGTCTTCAAGGGAAGGCTAATTTCTTACGGTGCTTTATAGCAAACTATGCCGAGATCACTAAAGGGTTCATGTGGTTGTTACGAAAGGAGTTCCATTTGTATGGGACGACTTTGCGCAACGATCATTTGATGCTTTGAAAAAAGCAGTGGTCTCTACCCCGCTTTTGAGTCCACCGGATTATGGCAGAGACTTCCTTTTGATATCTCGCTGCAGCAGAATCAACCATTGGTATGGTTCTGGTTCAGGAGGACGATGCTCTCACCGAGCAAGTGATTTATTATTTGAGTTGAGGTTTAATAAGCCCTGAACTTCGCTATTCTCCGGTTGAGAAATTGGCCTTGTCAGCTGTCCATGCTGTCCAGCGGCTCCGTCGTTACATCTTGCTACGTAAAACATTTGTCTTAGCAGCGGTCAATCCATTTCAATTTGTCCTCAGTAGGCGAGTGATTGGGGGCAAATATAATAGATGGATAGTCATCTTGCAAGAATTCGATCTCGAGTTCTTGTTAGCCAAGTCTAATAAATCCATGGTTTTCGCTGAGCTAATTTCTGAGCTACCTTATGGAGAGGATACTGTTTATGAGGAAAGTTTTCCTGACAAACATTTATTCCTCATCTCTTCACTCGACCCTTGGTATGGATATATCATTGTCTATCTCCAGACTTCGAAGTTTCCCTCTACTTTCTTCAAGGATGAACGTCGTAAATTACGTCACCTGGCCAAAAATTATGTTATCATTGGTGATACCTTATACCGTCGAGGGGTTGATTCAATCCTTCGGCGATGTTTAACCTCGGAGGAAGCAGAGTTAGTGCTTAATGATTGCCACAGTGCAGCTTGTGGTGGTCATCTATTAAGGCTTGCTAAAGCCCAGCGCATCTTACATGCTGGCTATTTTTTGCCTTCACTTTTTAAAGACTGTGTGGAAGCGGTCAAACGTTGCCACCCTTGTCAAATCTTTACTCGAAAGATGCGTGCTCATCCAGCTCCTCTTTTTCCCGTTGTCACGGTTGGTCTTTTTACTAACTGGGGTATTGATTTTACAACTTGTAATCTGCCTTCAGCGTTGAATCACAAGTACATTATTGTGGTTGTAGACTACTTTACGAAGTGGGCCGAGGCCATGCCCACTTATAAAAATGATAGTGACACGGCAGCTTTGTTTCTTTTCAATCAGGTTATCTCAAGATTCGGTGTCCCGAGAGAGATTGTCACTAATCATGGCAGTCACTTTCAGAATCAACTGATGTCTGAATTGGCTCTTAAATTAGGTTTCCACCAAGAGAATTCGTCTCCTTATTATCCTTAGGCCAATGGACAGGTTGAGGTAGTCAATAAAACTCTTAAGACGATACTCCAATGGACAATCGACAAAAATTGGTGTAATTGGCACATTATGTTGTATTCGTCTCTTTGGGCATACCGGACCTCCGTAAAGACTGCTATTGGTTTTACACCTTTTCAGTCGGTTTATGGGATGGAATCTATCTTTCCAATTGAATATGAAATTCCATCTCTCAAGTTAGTTGTAGAGCTCCTTCTAGAGACTTCGAGTCTCAAAGAGTGCCTCATTCACTTGGAACATCTCGATGAGCAGCATTGAGATGCCACCACGATGAATGAGGCTCATAAGAAAAGGGTAAAAACGCAATATGATAAATCCATCTGTCCTCGAGTCTTTTCTTAAGGCAACCTTGTCTTGGTCTACGACCAAGATAAAGACGCCTTGGTGGCAGGCAAGTTTAAGCCTATGTGGTACGATCCTTTCATTATTAAACGAGTTTTAGAAAAAGGGTCATATGAGTTAATCGATTTTGAGGGAAACAAGCTGGCGGAGCCCCGAAACGGGCTCTACCTAAAGAATTACTTTGCTTAAGTAGAAGTTAGGCAATGGCTTCTTTGTATATTATGTATATTTGTACATATAGCATTGAGAGTTTTGTGATGTCAACACTTTTTGCTCTGTTGTTGCAGGTGTTGATGGATGATTTGGTCTATTTTGGGTTCACCGATGGTTCTAGCCGACACACTCGAAATCTCGCTTCCGCAGCTTGGGTACTTTATTATCCAACTGGTAAATTGATGGTATCGAGAGGCATATGCATTGGTCCTGCTTCGAATAACATGGCTAAGTATATTGTCGTTATTAATTTACTATCTGAGGCAATCTCTCATGAGATCGACTCGTTGGTTGTTTATCTCGATTCTCAATTGATAGTGTCTCAATTAAATAACATTTATTAGGTAAGGGATCCATGTTTATATTGCCAGTATTTAAGAGTGAGGTTGTTGCAAAGATCATTTGTTTATATTAATTATTTTCACATTCCAAGATCTCATAATTGGTTAGCTGATTCTATCGCTAATCAAGTATTAGACTGGCACATCAATCATTCATCATAAAATCAAAGCATCAAAAGTCAAACTATATATATATATATCATCATAAAAGTATTTCGAGTGTACATATGTCATCCAAAAATATACAAAATTGGGACTCAAATTCCCATAATCATGTCTAGCATATCTAATGCCTCGGCTCAGGATGAGCGGCCAAGTAGGTAACTATCGCATTGGCTACACGCCGAAAAGTGCGAACCCAGTCACGTGGCATGCCAACCACATGATGTTGCATATCCTCTGGAAGGTCCTCTATAGCAGCCATCGGTACTCGGCAGCTCAATCTCGTCAGGTGTCGCTGGACGTTGTGTAGAGTCTGTTCCATCTCAGCAGCCACCTCTTTGGCTCCTCAGCCGCATCGTCTGTGCCGTGGGAGTCCATCTGGTCCCACTGGCCCAATGTCTGGATCATGATCATTTTATTAATCATTTGATTGAATCTCATCAAAAAATATTTTTCAAAATGCATCATTATATTTGAAAAATCCAAAAAAATCATAAAATCAAAAAATCCTTACCGATCTCGCCCCATGCTGCGTCTGGTGGTAATGCTAGGTCAGGATCTCCTCGGAAGTCCAACCCAGTGTAGGGGTAATCGTCCACGGCGATGATCTGTTGATCCCACCAGGTGAAGAAGTCATCGTCAAAAGCTGTCCTAGGAACCTCCCCACCCACCAAACGTTTCATCAGATCAGCCCACCGGCCCATGCGTGGATCGCGTGGGGTGCTAATGGAAACTGCTACCCTGGGGCGGAGTGCGAGAATCCTCTCGAAGAAGAAGGTGCACAGGATAGTCCCGTAGCCGAAGTTCTTGGTTTGTCCCCTCTTAATGGAAGTGAGTTGGCTCTTCATGCTGGCCAGAAGAGGAGTACACCAGTCAAACACTGTAGTGAGGCAATCCACTGCCGTGCTCATGGTGAGCCGTGATGCCTGATGCAGAGAGGACGATCCATTCACTCAAGCTATGGTGAACAGGATAATCCTTAGCGATAAACTCGCCATGTGTGTAATCGAGATCTGGCTCCCAACTTTCTTGGGATGTCCTGGGCAGTATATATGTACATAGTCCTTTATGGTGAGGCTGCTCCGTGTCCTACCTCGAGACTGTACTACCTCTCCCCTTCAGGAAAGGCCCATGATAAAATATATGTCCTCCACTTCCACTCTGAGTGGCATCTAATCAATCATGAAGGCTTCCTCCTCGACATCCCAATAGTCAATGAGCATTTCAAGCAGTCGCACATTGGCTTTCATGTTCAAAAGTTTGAAGAATTTGAGCAAGCCGCATCCTCGTAAAGCATCCAAGGCTTGAAGATCATTCATAACTTCATCATCAACCGTTATATGTTCTCTTTCACGCCATGTGATCGGCATCCTGAGAAAAAATTGGGTTTCAACCGTTAGTTTTTTATTAAAATTGACTCACGGCATATACGCAGGTTACTGCATACACAGTCGCGTATAGGGCCCGTGTGTACACGGGTTTCATATTATCAACCCGCGTATACATCGTGGCGAAATTTTGAACAATAGTTCAACGGTGAAACATCAATGGAAAATCTTAAAACTAGTCACAATGAATTGCAAGCTAAGTGTAAGGGTTACCTGGAAGATTTTGAAGAATTTGAACGGTTGAATTTGGCACACAAGAAATTTGCTCCTTTTGCTCCAAATATTTGCTCTCCAACTCAATTGGTAACAATGGTGAGTCCAAAATCCTTTTTATAGGTTTTGAAAATGCACAATTTTTTCAAAATTTCATTTTGTTTGGTTTCATGTGACTTTTAACTTGGGATCTTGGAGTGTCGAGAATGGTTTTCTTTTCAGGACATTTTTGGACATTTTTTTACTTTTTCGAGACGGTTCCATGACTGCTGACCCATCATGGCAGGTATTGTTTTTTCACTGGCATATAGGTTAGGGACATCATTTTTTCGTTGCATTATGCATACTAGCCTCCATCTGTCGATACATCTGCCATAGGGTCGATCCCATTGTGTTATGGTTCGTAAGCCATCTTCACTCGCCGATTTTTTAAATCATGACAAGCTTGGCAACCCCTAACATACTTGTGCACATAAGCAAAAATAGAAGGCCAAAAATAACCAGTTGTTAAGATTTTTTAGGTAGTAGTCTTAGCGGCATAATTTCCTCCAAAAACTCTTGAGTGAAACTCAATAAGAAGATTTTTTAGTTTCAAATTTGTCAATACATCTAAGTATCACCCCTTCTATATTTTTCCAACCCAGACCATCCTTTTTTTATAGCGGCTACAACCACCCTCCAAAATTTTGCCTATGCTTCCATTTTGGAGCCTTCCTTCTAAACCACAATAGCTCGTCTTGCACTGATCCAAGTATCCATGCTTTGACTGAGACTTATCTTTTTCATTTTGGTTTGTGTTTGATCACTTAGTTGATTTGCTAACCTACAAGCCAATCTCCTGAATTGGTCCCACAACATTCTTAGGCTTGCCTCAAAAAACTGCACAATTCTTGATGGAAATCAGCCTTGTTATTGAGAATTGTGCAGTCCTGATTGTGCTCTAGAAATCTGCAGTTGTGGAGGGGTAGCCCAGCACTGAGCCCAGAAACTACACAGATCTCATTGTGCTCAAAAAATGTGTAGTGCATGAACCAGAGAGTTTCCCAGTCCTTCCGAGAATTGCACAATGTTTCCAAGAAATGAATGGCAGTTTTCTGAAAACAAAATCAAAAAAGTAAAAAAGAAAAAAATCATCCCTAAAAAATAGGGATATATTTTTAGTAACCTGAAGGAGGCATTTTCATTATTTTTAGAAACTATCTCCAAGTGTCACCTTTTCCTTGATTTTAGGCATGTGCGTCATAAACCTTAACTTGGCCAAATCTATTTAATCGAAACTTCTAGATCTCATTTGCACACTTGATCTTGGAGCTCTAGCATTCTTGAGGAGATCAAGGAGCCTTCAGTGTGATCCTCGTCATTTTTCTGGGTGAGTTTTACTTTTCTCATCCTTTGCCACTTTTTCTATTGTTTTTTGTTGTTTAGCTTGTGTGAGTGTTGTTTCACTTGTTTCTTTACACAATTACTAGTATTTAACTTGTTTTAGCGTGTAGAAGTGTTGTTTCAAGTTATAGATTTCCTTTCCCAAGTGTCGCATGATTTTTCCTTTTTTTGCACCAACTGTCACTGTTGTGACGACTCTCTTCACATGCTTCATTTTCCTTCAATTTAATCAATTACTGCACTTGTTTCACATGTATGCATCAACACTTAGTCAGATTTGCACTTAGTCATATATGCACTTAGTCAAATATGCACTTAGCATCACACCATCTTTAATATCTACTTGTTTTTCACACTCCCCTTGGGTAGATCTAGGTTCCCTTGCCCAAATTTCACTGTGCACAGCTAGCTCTACATAATCTAGAGATTCAAGCCTCTAGATTGGCTTCTAGAATTGAGAAGAGCCTAGCCTAGGCTGGATCCAACTATGCATTACACAGTTCCAGGAGCCAATCTCCCAGCTTGGCCACTAAGACTACACAATGCATAGTCTCTCCTAGGCCTTAGCCCAGATTGAACTACACATTACGCAGCTCCAATCATCAAGCTCCCATATTGGCTACTGGAACTGCACAATGCACAGTTCCCATAGTCAGTGAGTAACCTCTTTCTATAAAACTATGCAATCCTTCCCATCATGGGCACGTCTTGCTACTTGATCGTGTCTTGAATTTGTTTTACTTTTAGCTGACATTTGCTTACCATGAGTGTCCTCTATGTGCCACATATATAGTAGTTATTAAGCATATATCTAGCAGTTACAGTTAACATGGCATCCAAGAGAGTTTCATCAAAGGAAACTGTTGAGAGTAGTAATGGGGAAGTAGTTGAGTAGATATCAGTTTATCTACTAGTATATGCAGATACTTAGTTGTTCATTGAGAAGGGAAAAACACTGACATGTCTTAGCATCTAGCGGTCAGGATTAGACAAGGTTGCATGCAGGTACCCTACCTTGCCATGTGTGGACATCATTAGCTGGATTGTCTCACATACAGATGAACAGACTATGACAATGAGCAATGCCAGTGGGAGAGAGCTTGCCACCTTCAAGACAGCGAACTTTTAGCGTATGCATCACTTGCCTGAGCTGATGAAGCGCATGGACTCACTCTTCTATGCCACCCATAGCTATGTGAACATGAGAGACATTTTCAAGCATTGGGTGAAAGAATCATCGAAGTTTAGATAGATATCCACCCATGTTTACAAGACAAAGTCCCTCATGAATGCTTACTAGTTCTTAATCATATTTTCTTGCAGAATATATGGTCAAGAGAACACAGAAACCTTTCCTAAAGGGTGGGTGGTCTTACTGGACCAGTTGGTGAATGATGGGAGGCCATTCAACTAGTCAAATATGTTGGCTCATCAATGGAAGTCCCATGTGGCTAAGGATCAGAATCTTCACAAGAATGAGCAAGCAAGGTTTTACATTTCTACATATTTACTGGATACAATATGTGTCCAGTAGTAGTTCCCTAGCATGATTTGGACATGGACACCACAAGAGACTATAGTCAACAATTATTGCAAGTTTCTTTATGACTGTAGCTATCGATGGGTGATGGAAATGCTAAATGACCATTTTATCATCCCATTATACAAGATTATATTTTAGTAGGATCCACCTTGCATGTCCCGAGAAGCAATGGAGGAAATAGTAAACATTGTAGACTGGTATGCCTCACTAGGTGGCACCTTTTTTAGAGTGTTTGGTGGAGAGAAGCCTCTACATGCTATACCAAGCTATCCCACTAAAAAATTGATCATGCAAGAAGTTTCATACCACCTCGCTACAGGGTTGTTAGTAGGACTACATAGGAAGCAGAAAGCATCATGGCCTACTCCACCTTTACAGATAAGATTATAAGAGACTAAGAGCTTGAAAGATGTCAATGTTCAGGCTAAGGACATAGTGAAATTCGAATTTGGCACCAAGGACTTTAATTTGTATGATCCCCACAGTATTTTCAAGGACCATTGTAAAAGATTTTACATTTCATGGATCCACGGGACATTCCATTGGCTAGAGGAGAATCCTTGGAGGTACTGATAAAATGCCTCCAAACTCCATGATTCAGTGAGTATATCAAGAACTTGGAAGGTTTCTTTGCAGAAAACAGCAGGTCCAGAAGCAATAGCAATAGAAGGCAACAATCCAGTGTAGGATAAGGGAAAGAGGAAGGTTGTTGAGAATCTAGGGGGAGAGAAAAAGCTACAAAATGAAGGCAGATCCTATCTTGGAGAAGGTAGCTTTGGCAGTGGAAATAAAGAGGGAGCTGAAGATGAAGAAAGCAAAGCAAAGGAAGAGAGAAATGCAGAGGTTGTAAGAAGTAAAACTGATGCTGCATGAGATGGAGAAGAAGTTTAAGGAAGAACAGGAGTTGAGGATGAGAGAAAGAGAAGAGAATTAGAAGCAGGAATAAGAACAAAGGCAAGGTATGATGATAGAGAAAACAACACTAATACAGGTTGATGAGATGAAACAATTAGCTTCTGAGGAAGAGGGTGAATAGATGCAGGATCAAGAGCTTTCTCAAAAAATTAAGAAATTGATTAAAGTGATAGACATGGAGTTGGAAAAAGAGTCACAACATGAAGACACTAACCTAATGCCAAAAGCACCATAGGTCATCCTTTAGTCTCCACCACCTCCAGTGTCAGAACCAACCATGAGCAAGCAAGGAGATGTTGTTCTCCTTGATGATAATGTGGTCATGGATGTGTAAAATCTATCATTTGATGGGTTGCAGAAAAATATTGTCAGGCACAGAGGAAGCACTTCCTGAATGATCACGCATCACATGCATTCATCAAGGAAAGGGTGATAGTGTCAAAAACTAGGAAGCATCCAACTTCCATTGCCCAAGATAGCTTGGCCTATGCAGGCACAACAATCTCAAATTTTCATTATCTGATGGCCAAGAATGAAAAATTGGAAAAGAACTTACAGGTTGTCAAGCAAGAGGCAAAACAACTTCGAGCATCAACGCAGAATGTAGTTTCCACATTGGGGGATATGAAGACATTGATACTTGTTGAAGTATCAACACTTGGTGATACCATGCGGAATCTCTATGACATAATTGTCATCATGCATAAAGCATTTGTCCATGTGTATGTCCTACAGTAGCAGAGAAAAGAATTTGTTAAAACTCTCAAGAACATACATGCTACCATCACCCATGTGCAAGAGTGGACAATGCGGTACAAAGGGGCTCCGCTTGACTTAGAGAAGAAGATGAAGCCATAGGTAGAGTTGGAGAAAACGAAGGTCCAAATGTTGATCTAGAACAATGAGAAGCTCACCTCATTCATCAACATCATATAGGCCCCATATGTGTGGTTGTACAATAGTTTGGATTTCATGGTGAGAAATCATAGGATCCCATCAATCGGTTCCCTCACCGATGCTAAACCCAAGAACTAAGTCTGGTCAAATATCAATGAGTACTTGGAGAAACTACTGCATGAGGCCACCACAGAAGACTTGGAGTTGAAATTACACAACATGTAGAAGTATATTGGTGGTGTTTTCAAGGTCAATACCATGTTTCTCATGCTTCAGAACAAGTTGGATACAGGTTCCAAGACCATATACTCGGATGCCATGGAGGCTAGAGTTTGCTTCCAGAAAGACACCATTAAATAGTTTGGGGACACCATCACAAAGTACCAAGCTTGGCACTGATATATGACCAAGAAGCATAAACTGGAGTTTGTTGAGTTGGATTTTCCCCAAACTCAAACATCATAGTGTTGTGCCTTGTTAGGCTATCTCTAGCCTATTTTGTCTTATACATGTACAAGTGGAAAATGTAATATTATTTGTAAATATGTTGTAAGTGAAATTCCAAGTGTCAATATTGGAATATGAAAATTCATTATGTAATGCAATGTGTCATTTAGTGAAGAAGTTGATGAGCCATGAGGGAAGTAAAAGAATCACAAAGGGGAATGTCAAGGGTCACCCCACCCTTTGTTATAAATAGAACCTCATAACTCATAGACCAAGCTTTTGGCTAGGCTTAGGCTTAGGGAAGGCTTGGGAGTATTATTAAGAGCCTTGGCTTCTCCTTAGAGTAGAGCTAGTATACTTATTTGGAGGAGCAGGTGTTCTTGACTGTAATGTTCCACAATTGGGGCTAGTGGTCATCAATGGTGTATGTATGGATCGAAATTTCACTTATAATAATAATATCATAGCCAACATGCTTGCTTGCATATGTTGTTAATATGGTAGGATTATTCTTGTTGTATTGGCAATGTATGTTATTTAAATTACGCATATGCTTATGAACTACTTTTATACATTTGCACAAATCCTTTCTAATACATGTTGTTGGATTAAGTCATCACTTTAACTTGTGGATTATTCTGCATTTTAGCTTGTGATGTCATTTCACTCGTGTGTTCCTATCAAGATGCATACTATTACAGGCCTCTAAGGGGCACACTTCCTTTTCCCCTCCATGTGTTAGAACCTTCATGCATTACACTTGACTCTCTGCAGGGTCATACATTTGCTCTCACCCAAAGTTATCATACTTTCCTCTGTGTGTTACTGTGGTCAAGGCATTACAGTACCACCCACTGCTAGGACTCCTACTCCAAACGGTGTGAGATCTAGTTGGGACTTCATATTTTGGATATCATATGAATATTGGTAGGTTTAGCACTGTCAACGCCTTCATAATGCAATACTTAGTTGTTTTAAGCCTTAATGCTATTATTTTATGGCCATGTAAATGGTTAGGACATGGAAAAATTTGCAAGTAGTAAATAATGTCTTTATACCATTCAAGTTGACTCAATCTTTGAAGTTCTGATGAAGTTGATTCCAAATCATTTTGATAAATCATTTCTAATGCTTTCTCATTCCCCTCAATCAAGATCTGGGTCAATCCTTGGCCCTTAATATCTTGGTAGGTCTAATGTCTAAATCATACTCTTGAATCTTTGAGACCCACCTAGCTCTATTTCGTAAGAAATTAGCTTGAGTTAAAATGTCCTTGACAGCAAAGTGAGGGACAAATGAAATTATTCTAGAATATCCCACATAAGCTCTAAATTTCTTAAGAGACTTGACTAAGGCATAAGCCTATTTTTCCATGGTGTTATACTTCAACTCAGACCCTTGAAGGGATCTACTCATAAAAACAATAGGTTTCTCATGCCCTTCATTATTCTTTTGAAGCAACACTCCAACAATAGTATCTTAAGATGCAAAGGAGAAAATCAAAAACTCTTTTGAATAATCAGGGCTCACTAAAATAGGTGCTTTAACAATAGACTCCTTAATTTCCTAAAAATATTTTCTTCCTTCATTTCCCCAAACAAACTTAACATCTTTATCTAAAAGGGCTTGAATGGGTTTAGCAATTTCAGCATAATTTGGAATGAACCTTCAAAGAAAATTGATTTTTCCTCGAATGATTGAAGGGTTTTAATATTGTGAGGAAAAGGAATATTTTGAATGGCCTCAACTCTCTCAGCGTCAATCTTGATCCCATCCTTTGAAATGATATGACCAAGCAACTTCCCCTCAGTCACTCCAAAAACAGATTTATCAAGATTTAAGGATATTCCATACTCTCTACACCTATCAAAAATTTTCCTTAGATGGCCTATATGGGAAATTCCATTTTTAGGAAAAGAAAGTTAAATCATCTTGATATTTCTCAATAAATTTCCCAATTAGACCCTTAAAAGCATATTCCATGGTCCTTTGAAAAGTTTCTCCAACATTTGTTAATTCAAAAGGCATCCTCAAATATTCAAAAGTACCCCCTAGTGTGGTGAATGTTTTCTTTTGCCTATCTTCCTTCTTCACCATGACTTGGTTATATCCTAAAAATTCATATAATAAAGACATCATTTCATATCATGTTACCCTTTGTAATAATATTTCCATATTACGTAAAGGGTAATTATACTTTTTACAAGCTAGATTAAGATTTCTAAAATCCACACATAGCCTAATTGATCCATTCTTCTTTCTTACAATAACCAAGTTTGAACACCATGTGGAATGCCTAGTATGAGTTATAATTCCAGCTTGGAGCATCTTTTGCAACTCTTTTTGCACCATGGGGGCTAACTTAGGATTTATTTACCTAAGTTTTTTCCTAAAGGGTTTGGAATTTTCATCCTTAAGAGGGATAGTATGTTCCATAACAACCTCCATATATCGTTTCAACTCATCATATGAAAATACCAATACATCTCTATATTCTTGAAGTAAATTTATTAATTTCTTCATTTCTTCTTCATTGGTGTCCTTCCCTATTTTAATAATCTTTAGATCATGAGGAGTACCAATGTTTACTTCAATGAATTCCCCTAGGTTAATTTTCTTATCATCTTTTCTCTTTGAAGAATCATGCATATCAAACATTTTCTCCATGGCTACACGATCCTTAGGAGTGGGATTTCACACAACATTATACTCCTCGTAGTCACAACCTTATTCTTTTTAGCCAACTTCAAAATCAAAAAAATCCTCCATAGTATTCAAAAATTGAATCACATGCCTTTCATCCTTAAATACTTTCCATTGCTCAATATTATCAGGAACTGATATTCTAAAAATAATTTCCAACTTTACCTTATCATCTATCAAGTTCTCCCCAAGTTATAAAGTAGATGCAGCAATAGCTAGCTCATCATCTTGTTTATTTCCATCGCATGGAATTGTTTGAAGATATAATGCATCAACATATTCTAAATTATCCCAAATAGTATTATGATACTTCTTCAATCTATCATTCTTGCATGAAAATTTACTCTTTATTTCAGTAATGACTAAACCATAATCCCCCTTGATACTAAGCAATTTAATCTTCAAGTCTTTTTCCAAATCTAGAACCAACAACAAAGTTTCATATTCTGCTACATTGAGTTGACGGCGTTGGACTTGCCAACATGTAAGGGGATTTCCCCAGTAAGAAGTCCCAATTAGACCTCAAACCATTTGGTTTAGGAGTCCCAACAGTGGGTGGTACGGTAATGCCTTGTCCGCGATTTTGCACAGAGGCAAGTAATATAACTATGTTGGTAGCAAGGGTTTAACAGTTGCAGTAGGACAAGGAAGGTGCATGAGATGTTCTAACAATGAGGGTTGAGATGAGTGTGCCCCTTGGAAACTTGTAATAGTGCTTGGATTGGAAGGGAACACATGATCGAATGTGCATCACAAGCTGGAAAGCAAGGTAGCGAGCAATACAAAGTGATGGTTAAACAACAGCACATTTTAGAAAGATTCATACATACTTATAGAGAATAGTCCATACATGCATGCATAAGAAAACAATACATATATCATTTAGAGTAAACCAGATAGCATAGAATACAATACAACATATGCATGAAATGTGATGACTTTGTTATATTAAGAAGTGTAAGTTCCAGTCATACAATGCATCCATGTCCAACCACTAGTTCCAATAGTGGAACATTATAGCCACAACCACCTGCTCCTCCAAAGAGATGTACTAGCTCTGCACAGTGGAGAAGCCAAGGCTCATTACAATATTGTCCAATATTTCTCTAAGATACTCCTATCAAAGCTTGGCTGACCCAAAGCCTTTACAATGAGTTATGAGGTTCTATTTAGAGCAAAGGGTTGGGTGACCCTTGACATTCCCCTTTGTGATAATTCATCTACCCTTGTGACTCTTCATTTACTCTATGACTGTTACATCCAACTATTGACACTTGAACTTCCACTTGACACGATGTTACATTACAATGCGCATGTGCTCATGTGAGACAAAATGGCTTGAGAAAGCCATGCGAGACATCACTGACACTCGGTCCATTGTGGTGAGACCAACTCTTTGACATGCTTGCGATGGTGAAGGTGGTGAGCTGATGAAGAGCTTGGTCATCTGTGATGGTGTGCATGCACCCCATGGTGACATATTGTTGATGCGAACTATTGCTTTTGTTGCATCCAAGTGCATTATTATGGCTCCTTCATCCAACCCATCTACTAGCATGCGCATGGCCTTATTGGTGCAACTGAATCGGCAACACACTGATACATAGTGTCTGTGTTGATATTCCAGTGTGTGTTGGTGGTCATGTGCATTATCTGTCAACTACATGTTGATCTCTAGTCAAACTTACTTCTTGTATTTACCTTGGTGAGTGCGATGAATGGGTTGGATTGTATGTGTGCATAGAATGACATCATGTTGTTGAATCCCTTGCATACGATCAACAACACTACTCACCATGTATACTCTGTGCAAGCTGTTAGGATGGATCTATAACTTGTATGGATGCAATTTCATCCATGAGTGCATGGTTCGCCCCTTGTTGTTCCTATTCTTGTTGTAACTCATTTGCTTGTATATGCAGCTCATGTTCTTCCTTGAGTTGTTGCTTCATCACATACAACTTCTTCTTTGTTTCACTCTCTGTCTTTGCGCGATCTCCATGTGGTGCCATCACCTCATAGCCTGAGTCTGCAAAGTTGCTTTCATCATCAGTGGATCTGCTTGAGCTTGCAACTTTGTTCTACCTCTATGTTGTTAACAACTTTCCTCTCGCATTTGTTGCATCTGGTATGCTACCTTTAGCTGATGCTCATGATTCTACTCGTTGTGATGTTGTTGTCATCATATCTTGATGTCCTTGTTTACAAACAACTTGATGTCTTTGTGGGTAGGCAAGTTCATAGACACTTGATCAACTGCATCCCCAAGTGTGCTCTGAACTATTTCTTCATCTCTGCTTTCCTGGAAACCATTGTACCTGTACTTCTGAGAGGCAGATGAACACATGTGATACCTAGATACATGGAAAAACTCATGGCAAGAAATATGTCAGTCAAAAACAGAAATGAACTTGAGAACTGGCTTACAACATACCTGGGTCATTAATCATGAAGGTCACGCAATTTTCATCGGGAGGTCAGGAGACTGACTGCCAAGACTATGCAAGACATAATCTAGGCTGCTGGAAGGTTAACTGACTACTAGAACTACACAATTCATAGTCCAGTCTAGTTACTGACTACTGGAATTGCGCAATGTGCAATTTGAGGTGGCAATGGTTGCAGGCTCAGTGACTGCATTGCACAATTTTCTAGGCCAGCAGTCACTGTCGCTAAGAAATGTGCAAAACAATCCTAGAGGATAGTGCCTAGCCATCTATAGAGGAAGACAGAGCCTTCCTTCCCCATATTGCACAATGTGTTTCAGTGAAGGCAGATTCTGGGCCAAGGTTGGCCAAACTCACCAACACGCAACTGAAAGCAAATATGACAGTGAATACATGGTGACACTACGTGAAAGTAGAAGTGATTGACATTGCATGAAAACATTGAATGAAAGATTTAGTCAACATATCAACATGCATGTGGGTGAAGTGAGTCGCTGAATTGGCTATCATTCATGCAAAATAGTTTCATGCATGCAACAATAGTGAGATAGAAACAAAAACTGAAACAGTGCTAGTACACGCTAGTATGTATCAAAATGACAGCGAACACTCACTGAAATCAAGAAGACAGCATTCATACAAAATGAAACACAAAAGTGCCAGAAATGCAACACAAGACATGTAAAGCGGGCTTACCCCAAAACAGTTGAGCTGAATGTGCCAACAGATCCTAGATGTGATGTGGGATGTTAAAGCTGCAAGGTTGATGTGACAAATGAGCTCTACTGCATCTGGTTGACGAGTTTTGATAAAATCAAGGTTCTGATGTGCATGCCACAAATCTAGGGAAAGAGACACTTGGTGGGCGGTTTCTAAAATGATCCTTGCATGTAACCTCCAACTACCAAAAATAGGTCCCTGAAATGAGGGATGTCTTTGCATGTTGTCTTGGGAGAAGCAGCCCATGCATGCAAGTCTCTTTTTCTCAATCCCAAAGGGAACTGATCAACTCAACTGCACATGCAAGAGGTTGCTCAACTGCTCGAAGAAAATGTGCATTTCTAGCTAGGACCTTGGTTGGATGCTCAAAATATTTTTGCAATTTTTGGGCAGAGCAGCTTACTGCTACCCAAATTTGCGCAAATTCTAGGCTGAGCAGACTAGCTGGGAAGGATTACACAATTTTTTGGGTGAAACTTGCTCAGCAGAATTGCACAATTTTTGGGGCCCAGCAGGCTGCAGTCAGGATTACACAATTTCTGAAGTGAAGGGTGGTTTCCCTCCAGATTTGCACAATTTCTTGAAGGATCTACTCAGCTTGCTACTGGACTAAGTCTATATGAATAGCTTGTGAGGGGAATGCATCAAGCTTTGATCACAAGTTGTCTTTCTGCAAGAAAATCACTGGAGCTTGTGTACTTGATGAAGAAATACATGCTGCTGTGAAGGTTGGTAGGGAGGATCCAAAACAAAGCTAAGGCAAAATTTTGGATGGTGGTTGTAACTGCTACAACACTTAGCAGCACACTGGTAGAACTTCAGCTCTCTGAATGGACCTTGTTCATGAAATGCAAGTCTAACACAAGTATTGTTCAGTTCTCAACTTGTCTTGGTTTCACACTAGCTTGATTGTAAGATGTAGCATCCACCAAGCTCTTGATCGATTGACACACATTCCAAGCCAAGTCAACACAATTGTTTCAATTGGGGTTGAGGGGTATATTGATGCACAAGAATTATAGTCGTCAGAGTCTTAGTTTCATCTCTGGTGTTGCTCTGCTACTAGCAAGCCTGGACATACCCCAACAGAGTCACATAGGAACACAAGCATGGCTCCTCTACTAGTGAGCCTAATCAGTACCCCGGTGGAGTTACTTGCATCACCTCTCTACCTAGGAAGCCTTTCTCTTCTTTCGCCTTATTCATTTTTCATTCTTTCGAAGTTTTTTCACTTTTTCATTTTTTTCATTTTTCATCTTCATAACTGTGCATAGCACTTATTCATTTCAGAGGTAGAAGAGGGATCTCGACTTAAAGAGAGAAGAAGAAGTTGTTCCTACAGAGAAGTTGTTTATTATACCTCTTACATGCCTGTTAAGGTTTCCCCCCCACCTTACTCTACTTGACTAAGCTAACAAGGATTAACCCAAAAACAACTGTTTAGAGTAGATGATACTAGTGAGCACACAAGCATTGTGTTTTCACTAAGGTTCACTTTGAACGGTATGTATTGTCCATTGATGTATCATGGACTAAAGACAACAAGTTCTTCATATAGAGGCAGGATGATAGATAACCAAGTAGTGATAGCTGCACAAGGCCTATTGTACTTTACCTAGCTTTTTTCAAGAGTCATAGATGGTTTCATGTGAAACTAACCTACGAACAAAACAAGAAAACTAACAAACAACAAAGAAAAACAAGAGTAGAAGCAAAAGTGAAAGCAAAGTGGGCAAGCAAACAAGCAAGCAAAAAAACAAACAAACAAAGCAAGTAAGAAAACAAGCATGCAAGCAAACTGACTGAAAGTAAACACTACTCTTACTCCTAAACTAACAGTTCATGGGCCATCTCATGTGAAGTGATACTTCCAATGCAGCCACCGGTGCATTGGTTGACCCATGTTTTTGAAGGCACAGTTCAAGAAAAAGACAGTTGTGCAAACGAACAAAAAAGAAAGATGTAACAATGAAGACAAACACACTCTGAGCTTACAAGCAACCACAGAACAGAGATGAGTGAAAGTGCATGACATGCACTCTCTGGAGCTGCCATGGTGTTGTGCTACATTGCATGCAGATGTTGAGTGTGTGCATTCTCTTGACTATGACATGCAAGAACACGTGAGAAAGGTAGACCACTTATGTTGTGCATGTGTGCTTTCTGCGTAAGATTCCACCAATGCATGAGCAATGGGATCGTGGTGGAGGAAGTGAAATTTGGGTGTTTGGTTGATCTTCAATGCAAAGAAGAGAGAGATGAGGAGCCTTGAGTGTTCCAACATTTTCCTAACCGGGAGTGAAACCAACCTCAGGACAACGAGGGCTTCACATAACCATCAGCTCAAGCTGAAGTGCCTCGACAGCCTGCGGGGTTTTGACTTTGTTGATAGATATATCATTGTAGACCAATGTCTTAGATAGATTAACAATGATTGAATCAACATCATGATCAGATGAAGAAGTAGAGAGATCATGATAAACAAGATTAGAAAATTTAGGATGTTTGTCGACATCCTCATGATTTGATGAATCGGGCAGAGGGGTAGATAAGAAGCAAAGATGTTCACCCTCTGTGTTTTTAGGAAAGATAGATGACAGATCAGATGGATTTTTCGAGGAAGATGTGTCATCTCCACACCGTAACGACAGACTGACATTCGACGTGTCCTATGAATGAACAGAAGTAGAAACATCCAGAAATGGGTTTTCACAAGGAAATCAGTAGTGGAAAAATCACAAGGGATGTCAGGATGAAGCAGATGAGATGGAGTTGGAAGGGAATCATCCTTCAACGTGAGTTCTTCATTAGATTCCCACATACACTCATCATGAATGATGTCACAAGTTGACTGCATAACACCAACTCCATTGACAACTTGATCCTCGTTCATAACAGGTGAGGAGTCCGAAATGGGAGAAGACAAGACAGTACAATTCGGAGGATCAACAGAATGCAAGGACGAAGGTCGAGGGAACAAATCCACATGACAACCAACAAGATTGCAAGCCAAATCTACACAGATATCTAGAGCAGGTGGGTTGGGAGGATGTGATAGTTCAACAAAGGTGTGTGCATGATGTTTGGTCCCAACTTACCAAGGCAAGTTAAGCTCTTAATTCTTTTATCAACCTAGGAAAGTACACTTAGAGGTGCTTACCTAAAATATATAGATCTAGAAGGCTCTAAAATTATAAGGTTACTTAATGGACTAAGTTAACAGTGCTTTCTACAAAAGATCCTTTATTATCCTTTTAAATCATTTAAACATCAATCTAAGAGAAACACATCCTATGGAGTTCTAGTTGTAGAATAACAAAAGCAGAGTGATGATGATTGATTGTAATCCTACATTCCCTTACAAGAATATTGCTTCAAAGAATTTGTACAATCACAACAATCCAAAGTAATTTCAATTTAAATCACACAGTGAATAAGATAAGCAATTTTGTAAACTAATATCAGTTAGATCTCTTACGAGAATCATTTACCAAACTGAAAATTGAATTTTAAAACTCCATTCTTAAATCACTTCAGAAATAAAACTAGAACTATCCTTCAAAATTAAAGCTAGCAAACAAATCTGGAAGTTGAATGTCAGCATTGTCCAAATATCAATTCCAAGATCAAGATTAGCTGAATCCTCTTGCAAGGCTCTCTCTTCACAACAAATTCAAGTTCTCTTTAACCGATAATTCTGTTAACATAACTTTAACTCTAAACATGAAATGATTAACTGCTAAATTCGAATTTGCAGCTAGTAAGAAAAATAGAGTAAAGATAAAGTGTACCAGCAAAGTGATGAGGGCCCTTCAGCACTCCACAAAAACACTAGGAGATGATTTAGAAGAGTGTAGCTACTAAGTCTTGAGACATAAAATTGTTGAAGAAGTTTGTATTAAGTCTGGAATCAAAGATACACAAGCTGTCTTCTCGTATGTTCATAAAAACCATTCTAAAACATAGCTTTCCCATATGGGTTATTTATCGTGAATCCTCTAACAAAAGAAACTATTTTTTCTTCATCTAACACTAACAATATTCTATTAATTACATCCCAAGGAGGTTGAATTTAGGTCTGTTCCTCCATTTATGCAAAAATTCTAAAACTAGAAAATATCTTGTGCACCAAAATCAGGAAAAAGTGATGAAGTGGCTGGGTTTGACCAGCTTTGACTGGACACTTGTTTTCTCCAAAACTGAAAATGAATAGCTATTTTACCATCCTTTTACATTGTACTTTATGCCCATAGTCTTCGACTTTGCCCACCTGTGTTGCAACATGTCAATCAATAAAGCAATCACAGGTTGTTACAACTTCCTGTGATTTTTCTGAAAAATGTCATTTAAATATAAAAATTTCAAATATTAATCCAAAACTCAAAATAATGAAAATTACAACATATGACTTCGTTTCTAAGGATTATTGTTGAATAATAAAGGTCAAATGGCCAAGAATGATAGTCAAAAAGATGAATTTGGAGTGGAATGGAAAGTCAAATTTAAACACCAACACATGATCTCCCACATCACTCCGTGGTGGTGGAGTTGTTTGATGAGGTGAAGGTGGATAGTCACTTGTGACAACGACTGTGCCTACATGTGATTGTGCAACTCCATCACTGAAGTGTTCTAAGCGGGGTTCAAATATGTGAAGAAGATACTCAAATCTTCCATAAAGAAATTCCCAATCAATTTCATCTTCAGGAAATCGGTATGCAAGATTACAAAATCATGTGTAAAACTAATCAACAGATTCATCGGGTGCTTTTTGTAATTTTAGAATTTCTTGATCAAGTGCTTCATGGTAAAAGTGATTGAAAGCATGGTCTATCTTTGTGACCATATGAACAAGAGAATGAATAGATTTTTCAGGCAGTGTGGCACACCAGTTCATTAGGTTCCCTTGAAGCGTGTAGATGAACAGTGCGCAACTCATGTATTCCTCAAACAATCCATGTCTTTCGCATGAGCCTATAACGCTGACTGTGGGCCTAACCAAAGCTTTGTAGCCTCCACCATCATATGTTTCATGAGACAAGTTATCTGAGAGATTTTCCGAGATAGTGAAATCGTTTCCTTAAGACATACATTCTGGAAGAGCAACTTGGTAATTAGTCATGATAGACGTGTAGAGATTCAAAATAGATGTGAGGACTCAGCTTGTCATCTGGTCCTCCTTCTAGCACCAAAATGTTGATAGTGTTGGACCCACCAACATGTAAGGGGATATCCCTGGTAAGAAGTCCCAATTAGACCTCATACCATTTAGTGTAGGAGTCCCAATAGTGGGTCGTACGGTAATGCCTTGACCATGATTTCACACGGAGGCAAGTAAGATAGATCTATTGGTAGAAAGGATGTGACATCTACAATAAGGCAAGGGAGGTGCATGAGAGGTTCTAACACACGGGGTTGAGATGAGTGCGCCCCTTGGAAACCTGTAATAGTACTCGACTTGGAAGGGAACACACAAGCGAAGATGGATCACAAGTTGGAAAGCAAGTTAGCAAGTAATCCAAAGTGATGGTTAAACCAACATCACATTTCAAAAATATTTATACATACTTATATAGAATAGTCCATACATGCATGTTTAAGCAAAAAATACACATATCATTTACGGTAAACTAGATAGCATAAAATATAATACAACATATGCATGAAACGTGTTGGATCTGTTATATTAAAAAGTGTAAGTTCTAGTCATACAATACATACATGTCTAATCACTAGTTCCAATAGTGGAATGTTACAACCACAACTACCTGCTCCTCCAAAGAGATGTACTAGCTCTGCATAGTGGAGAAGCCAACGCTCATTACAATACTTTCCAAGCTTTTTCTAAGATACTCCTATCGAAGCTTCGCTGACCAAAAGCCTTTACAATGAGTTATGAGGTTCTATTTATAGCAAAGGGTGGGGTGACCCTTGACATTCCCCTTTGTGGAAATTCATCTACCCTCATGACTCTTCATCTACTCTATGATTGTTACATCCAGCTATTGATACTTGAACTTCCACTTGACATGACGTTATATTACAATGCACATGTGCTCATGTGAGACAATATGGCTTGAGCAAGCCATGCATGACATCACTGACACTCGGTCTGTTGTGGTGAGACCAACTCTTTAACATGCTTTTGATGGTGAAGGTGGTGAGTTGATGCCAAGCTTGGTCATCCATGATGGTGTGCATGCACCCCATGGTGACATCTTACTGAACCGAACTCTTGCCTCTATTGCATCCAGGTGCATTGGTGTGGCTCCTTCATCCAACTCTTCTGCTAGCATGTGCATGGTCTTCTTGGTGCAATGAATCAGCAACAAACTGATGCATAGTGTCCATGTTGATCTTCTAGTGTGTGCTTGTGGTCATGCGCATCAACTATCAACTACATGCTCAGCTCTAGTCGAAATTGATTCTTGTATTCTCCTTGATGAATGCACTGAATGGGTTGGATCGCATGGATGCACACAATGACATTTATGTTGTTGAATCCCTTGCATGCAATCAACAACACTGCTAACCATTTTTTCTTTGTGCCAGCTACTGGGATGGATTTATAACTTGTACGGGTGCAGTTTCATCCCTGAGTGCATGTTGTTCCCTCAGTTGTTCTTGTTCCTACTGCAACTCATTTGCTTGTCTGTGCAGCTCATGCTCTTCCTTGAGTTTTTACTTCAGCACGTGCAACTCCTTCTTTTTTCCACTCTCTGTCTTCGTGTGATCTCCATGTCACACCGTCACCTCATAGCTTGAGCCTCTAAAGTTGATTTCATCATTAGTGGATCTTCTTGAGCTTGCAACTTTGTTCCACTTCTATGTTGTCAACAACCTTCCTCTCGCATTCATTGCATTCAGTATGCTGCCATCAGCTAGTGTTCATGATGTTGCTCATTGTGATGTTGTTGTCATCATATATTGATTTCCTTTTCTATGAATAACTTGATGCCTTCATGGGTAGGCAAGTTCATAGACACTTGATTGACTGCATCCCCAAGTGTGCTCTGAACGGTGCCTTCATATCTGCTTTCTTGGAAACCATTGTACCTGTACTGTTAAGAGGCAGGTGAACACCTGCGATACCTGGAGACATGGCAACACTCATGGCAAGTAATCTGTCAGTCAAAAACCAAAATGAACTTGAGAACTAAATTGCAACATACCTAGGTGACTAATCATGAAGGTCATGCAATTTCCATCGGGAGGTTGGGAGACTAACTACCAAGACTGCACAAGGCACAGCCCAGGCTACTGGAAGGCTAATTGACTGCTGGAACTGTAGAATGCATAGTCCAGTCTGGCTACTGACTGCTAGAATTGTGCAATGCACAATCTTAGCTAGCAATGGTTGCAGGCTCAGTGACTGCATTGTGCAATTTTTTGGGCCAGCAGTCAACTACTTGGGATCGATTTGTATGCGTAACTCTTGGAGGACGCTACCAATAAAGTCAAAATCTCCCTCAATTTAATTTTGGTAAATGTTATGCCTTCTTACATGTATGTTGACATTGTTATTGTCAACATATGCATAAAATGCTATTTGCTTTATAAAACCAACGTTTAATCCTTCAGGACAATCATTTTCTACAGGAAATGCATTTTTCTTCCTTTGTTCACGACTTGTTTATGTATTAAATCCCAAATTTCTCCACACAACCTGTCTCAAGGGTTTTTAATGATGTCTTTGGAATCCTAGCAATGGTGAAATGACTTGCACGCAGGTTCTTATTATGTTTCAAAGTCCTGGTAGCGTAAATTACTATGATGGGTATGGAGTCCTGACAACATAAATGGCTATGATAGCTATGAAGTCCTGGTAGCGTAAGTTGTTATGATGTTTATGGATTCCTGGCCATAATGGCTCATATTCAAATGATAAACTTTGGTGTCTTGTTTTACGATCAATTATATAGCCTTCAAATTATGAAAGTATTAATTATAATGACTTTCTGATTAGACCACTAATCTTTTGATCACTTACCCTTAGTCATTTCATGCTTCAAAAAATGAAATTTGTAGGTTGAAACCATACAAATTTCGTAAATCCTTCATGACCTGCGCTTTAGGTGATAAATCCTCTGTTTTATGACTTGGGCTCCTTGAAAATTCAATCTTTAAGCATGCAATCAATCTTTGTTTGGATAGGTCAATTGGTATCCATGACTATGGGTCGATTAGATTAAGGAATATATACAAGGTAAAAAATAGGGATATATACAAATAGGGGTATGTGTTGCTCAATTTTGATTTGAGCAATGGTTATAGTTACATGGTGTAGGTAAAAGGGTAGGAATTAGGATAAAAGAATGAACGATATAGGATAGGCTAGGTATTTAGAAACTAAAATCAATAATTATCACAATTCACCATCAAAATTTTGAAATTAATAAAAGAAATTAAATGCTTAAAATGACAATTCTTACAGCCCTTTAATATCTCTGTGTTGGAGCTTGCTATTTGATACAACCTCTGTGTTGGATCTTGTTGTTTGGCAGAATGTAATAGTGTCCATAAAATATCTGTCTGCTTAAAGTTCCAGTCTTCTCTTGAATTTCTTGTTGCTGGCCTCTTCTTTGTGATTTTCTTCATCTTGAATGTAATATTTCTTATTGCTGATATAATTTTCCTTTAAATAGATCCCATTGGAAAAATGTACTCAAAACAGAGCCTTTACCTTAAAATGATGACAAGTTTTCTTCTGAACAGGCTTTTCTGAGAAGTTATGAATGCAAGTCCTTTGCTGGGAATTGAATGATAACAGGTCCCTTCTGAAGAATGAATGATAATAGGTCCCTTGCTGAGATTTGAATGATAATAGGTCCCTTGCTAAGAATCAAATGATAACAGGTCCCTTGTTGAGATATGTTCTGATAATCTTGCTAAAAATGAAGACAAACCTTTTTATGCTGAAAATAGAAAAATAGGAAAGCATGAACAAGTTCAGGCTTTCTTCTCCCCAACTAATGGTTTGACTTGTCCTCAAGTCATGGTACTCAAAATTTAAAGAAACTAAGAATTCTTGCAAGCCAATTTCTTTGTTTTCTCACAGGAATTCATGTTTAGACTATGCCTTATCTGGTTTTCATAGCTAAACATTATTATTTTGTTGTTTTTTATGTCTTTTTTTTTTCTTTTTTTTTCTTTTTTTCTTTTTTTTTATTTTTTTATTCTGATATATCAAAACAAATTAAGGTTTTGATATTACAGTTGGCTACTGTAGTAGTTTTGCCTCCTTTTCCTGTGAAACAATTCTCATAAAATCTTCTCTATCAACATGCTTATGGTAGATTCAGAGCCTCTCCATTGACAAGATATGTCTGTCCTTCTTGGTCTATTGATGTTACTTTGATTGATCCATTCTTGAATATTTCAAGGATTTCATAAGGGTCCATCCAGTGAGTAGTGAATTCAGCCTTATGATCCTTGAATTTGGAATTGAAGAGCAATGCCCAGTCACCAATTTGAAATTCCTTCTTCTTAATCATCTTGTCATGCCATTTTCTTCTTTGCTGCTAAATCATTGTTGTCCTTTGCATGGCCTCTTGTTTCATTTCATCAAGCTAGTTTAACTGCATGATCCTTTCTTGTTGAGCTTCTAAAATGTCCATTCCTAGGTCTGCTGCCAATTTATATGTGTGTATTTGGAATTCTATTGGCAGCATGTCCTCTTTACCATAGACTAGCTGGTAGGGTGAGAACCCTGTTGTATCTTTCCAAGTAATCACATTTGCCCAAAGTGCTTCATTGAGCTTGTCTACCCAATTCTTCCTATTTGCAGCCACCATTTTTGTCATGATTCCTTCTAGTGTTTTGTTTGTAGACTCTACTTGGTCGTTGGCCTGTGGATGATAGGGCGTGCTTCTTCTATGCTTGATTTGGTACTTCTCTGTTATTTCTTGAACCAGTCTTGATGTGAATTGAGTTCCTTGGTCTGTGACTATCTCTCTAAGCACTCCGTATCTAACAAAAAATTCTTCAAATAGGAAATTGACCATTGTTTGTTCAGTTGCCCTTACCAGTGCCTTTGCTTCAGCCCATTTAGTGACATAGTCGATACACACAAGAATGTACTTCTTATCTTTGGATGGTGGATTGATGGGACTGATAACATCAAGAGCCCATTTTTCAAATGGCTCTAGATGCACTTGTGGCTGGAGTGGCATTTCATCAGAGGTAGTTGGCCGTCCCATGCACTAGCAGCTGTCACAACTTCTTACATACTTCTTTGTATCTTTAAAAATTGATGGCCAATAATAGCCAAGGCTAAGAATTTTGTGTGTTGTCCTCTTTGCTGCAAAATGGCTACCACAAGGTTGATCATGGCAAGAGGTTAATACATCAATTATTTCATCCTCTCTAATGCATCTCATAATAATCATGTCATAACCAGTGTAAAATAAATCGCCATTAATCCATGAGAATCTTGCACTTTGTTTGATCAACCTTTTCTTTTCCTTTGAGCTGAATGATGGTGGTACTTTTCCTGTGGACAAGTAGTTAGCTAAATCAGCATACCATGGTGTTGAAACTGAAATTGCAAACAAATTCTCTTTAGGAAATGAATCTTCAACTTGGACAGCTTCACCTGGATTTTGAAGTCTAGAAAAGTAGTCTGCTACCTAGTTTTCTTTCCTGAGTCTATCCAGTATGGTAATATTGAATTCCTGCAATAAGAGTAACCACCTGGTGATCCTGCCATTAGTAATAGGTTTTTTCATTAAATATCAAATGGCAGAGTGATCAGTGTGAACTAGGACTTCATATCCAATTATGTAGTGGTGAAATTTGTTCACTGCATGTATTATTGTGAGCATTTCCTTTTCTGTAACTGTGTAATTAAATTCTCCAGGGGTCAAATTCTTGCTAATAAAATAGATGGCATAGGTTGAACCATTTTATTTTTTGGCCTAATGAAACCCCCACTACAGTGTTAGATGCATCAGTTGAGATATGAAAAGGTAGTGTCCAATTAGGTCCTCTCAAAATTGGAGCAGTGGATAATTTTTCTTTGAGCTTATCAAAAGCAATTTGAAAATTACCATTCCAATCAAAAGTTACATCCTTGGCAAGAAGTTTAAACAAAGGCAAAGCTATCTTACTAAAATTTGCAACAAGTCGCCTATAATAGCTTACATAACCAAGAAAAATTCTTACATCTTTTTGATTTGTTGGAATTGGCAATTCAACAATGATTTGTATTTTGGTTTGATCTACTTCAATTCCTTTGGACGAGACATGATGCCCTAAGCCTATTCCTTCATTCACCATCATATAACATTTTTCATTGCTTAAGGACAAGTTTGTTTCTATACATCATTGTAAAAAAATTTCAAGATTTTGCAAAGAGTGGTCAAAGGAGTCACCATATACTGAAAAATTGTTCATATATACCTCAACACATTCATGGACCAAATATGCAAAAATAGCTAATATTGCTCTCTGAAATGTTAATAGAGCATTACACAGGCCAAATGGTAACACATTGTAAGCATATGTTCCACAAGGACAGGAAATGTTGTTTTATCTTGGTCTCCTGAGGCTATGCTGATCTAGTTGTACCCGCTAAAGCAATCTAAGAAGGAAAATGACTTTTTCCCCGCTAAGGTATCCAATACTTGGTCAATAAATGGCAATGGGAAATAGTATTTAAGAGTAGCTTTGTTTAGCTCTCTGTAGTCAACAAAAAATTGCTCTCTATGAGTCCTCTAGATCCTCCTCCACCTTCAGGCATCATAATTTGTGATTTATCTAAGGTTTCTGCCTCTTCTTCTTGTTTTAATTCTTGAAGAAAAATTTCTTCAGGACTAGGCTGTTGGATTTTTGTGCCACTCCCTTCAAATTTGACTACTATAGAAGTTTCAAGTAGATTTCTTCTCTTTGATTCGTGGGATATTAGAATTTGTCTTTCAATAAGGGTGAGGCTTTGGCCTGATTTCACTTTTTCCTCAAGTTGTGCTGCTGTAACCTTTCCTGTTGGAGTTGTGTATTCAATCCTTTCTAATGACTCTGATCCTAATGGTGGATTAGTTGTTGGGGGGATTCTTTTAAATTTGCCTTTTTCATCCCAAAACCTAGACATAAATAATGATGACTGAAATTTAAATTTAATTCTATATTTTTGTTGTTTTGTTGATTTTTTTAAAGTTTTTTTTTGTCTTTCCAGTTGCACCTCCCTGGCAACGGCGCCAAAATGTTTGGTCCCAACCTACCAAGGCAAGTTAAGCTATTAATTCTTTTATCAACCTAGGAAAGTACACTTAGAGGTGCTTACCAAAAGTATATAGATCTAGAAGGCTCTAAAATTCGAAGGCTACTTAATGGACTAAGTTAACAGTGTTTTCTACAAAAGGTCCTTTATTACCCTTTTAAATCATTTAAACATCAATCTAAGAGAAACACATCCTATGGAATTCTAGTTGCAGAATAATAAAAGCAGAGTGTTGATGATTGATTGTAATCCTACATTCCCTTACAAGAATATTGCTTCAAAGAATTTGTACAATCACAACAATCCAAAGTAATTTCAATTTAAATCACACAGTGAATAAGATAAGCGGTGTTATAAACCAATATCAATTAGATATCTTATGAGAATCATTTACCAAACTGAAAATTGAATTTTAAAACTCCATTCTTAAATCACTTCAGAAATAAAACTAGAACTATCCTTCAAAATTAAAGCTAGCAAACAAATCTGGAAGTTGAATGTCAACAGTGTCCAAATATCAATTCCAAGATCAAGATTAGTTGAATCCTCTTACAAGGCTCTCTCTTCACAACAAATTCAAGTTCTCTTTAACTAATAATTCTGCTAACATAACTTTAACTCTAAACATGAAATGATTAACTGCTAAATTCGAATTTGCAGCTAGTAAGAAAAACAGAGTAAAGATAAAGTGTACTAGCAAAGTGATGAGGGCCCTTCAGCACTCCACAAGCACACTAGGAGATGATTCAGAAGAGTGTAGCTACTAAGTCTTGAGACATAAAATTGCTGAAGAAGTTTGTATTAAGTCTAGAACCAAAGATACACAAGCTGTCTTCTCATATGTTCATAAAAATCATTCTAAAACATAGTTTTCCCATATGGGTTATTTATTGTGAATCCTCTAACAAAAGCAACTATCGTTTCTCCATCTAATACTAACAATATTCTATTAATTACATCCCAAGGAGGTTGAATTTAGGTCTGTTCCTCCATTTATGCAAAAATTCTAAAACTGTAAAATATCTTGTGCACAAAATCAGGAAAAAGTGATGAAGTGGCTGGGTTTGACCATCTTTGATTGGACACTTATTTTCTCCAAAACTTAAAATGAATAGTTGTTTCACCATCCTTGTACATTGTACTTTATGCCCATAGTCTTCGACTTTGCCCACCTGTGTTGCAACATGTCAATCAGTAAAGCAATCACAGGTTGTTACAACTTCCTGTGATTTTTCTGAAAAAAATGTCATTTAAATATAAAAATTTCAAATATTAATCCCAAACTCAAAATAATGAAAATGACAACATATGACTTAGTTTCTAAGGATTATTGTTGAATAATAAAGGTTAAATGGCCAAGAATGATAGTGAAAAAGATGAATTTGGAGTGCAATGGACAGTCAAATTTAGATACCAACACATGATCTCCCACATCACTCCATGGTGGTGGAGTTGTTTGATGAGGTGAAGGTGGATAGTCACTTGTCACAGTGATTGTGTCTGCCTGTGATTGCACAACTCCATCACTGAAGTGTTCTAAGTGGGGTTCATATAAGTGAAGAAGATACTCAAATCTTCCATAAAGAAATTCCCAATCAATTTCATCTTCAGGAAATCGGTATGCAAGATTACGAAAGCGTGTGTAAAACTGATCAATGGATTCATCGGGTGCTTTTCATAATTTTAGAATTTCTTGATCAAGTGCTTCATGGTCAAAGTGATTGAAAGCATGGTCTATCTTTGTGACCAAATGAACAAGAGAATGAGTAGATTTTTCAGGCAGCGTGGCACACCAGTTCATTAGGTTCCCTTGAAGCGTGTCGATGAACATTGTGCAACTCATGTATTCCTCAAAGAATCTATGTCTTTCGCATGAGCCTATAACACTGACCATGGGCCTAACAGAAGCTGTGTAGCCTCCACCATCATATGTTTCATGAGACAAGTTATCTGAGAGATTTTCTGAGATAGTGAAATCGTTTCCATAAGACATACATTCTAGAAGAGTAACTTGTTAATTAGTCATGATAGGTGTGTAGAGATTTAAAACAGATGTGGGGACTCAACTTTTCATCTAGTCCTCCTTCTAGCACCACAACGTTGATAGTGTTAGACCCACCAACATGTAAGGGGATATCTCTGGTAAGAAGTCCCAACTAGACCTCATACCATTTGGTGTAGGAGTCCCAACAGTGGGTTGTACGGTAATGCCTTGACCATGATTTCACACAGAGGCAAGTAAGATAGCTCTATTGGTAGAAAGGGTGTGACATCTACAATAAGACAAGGGAGGTGCATGAGAGGTTCTAACACATGGGGGTTGAGATGAGCGAAGATACATCACAAGTTGGAAAGAAATTTAGCGAGCTATCCAAAGTGATGGTTAAACCAACACCACATTTCAAAAATATTTATACATACTTATACAGAATAGTCCATACATGCATGTGTAAGCAAAAAATACATATATCATTTACAGTAAACTAGATAGCATAGAATATAATACAACATATGCATGAAACGTGTTGGATCTGTTATATTAAGAAGTGTAAGTTCTAATCATACAATACATACATGTCTAATCACTAGTTCCAATAGTGGAACATTACAACCACAACTGCCTACTCCTCCAAAGAGATGTACTAGCTCTGCATAGTGGAGAAGCCAAGGCTCATTACAATATTGTCCAAACTTTCTTTAAGATACTCCTATCGAAGCTTGGCTGACCAAAAGCCTTTACAATGAGTTATGAGGTTCTATTTATAGCAAAGGGTGGGGTGACCCTTGAAATTTCCCTTTGTGACAATTCATCTACCCTCATGACTCTTCATCTACTCTATGATTGTTACATCCAACTATTGATACTTGAACTTCCACTTGACACGACATTATATTACAATGCACATGTGCTCATGTGTGACAAGATGGCTTGAGAAAGCCATGCAAGATATCACTAACACTCGGTCTGTTGTGGTGAGACCAACTCTTTGACATGATTTTGATGGTGAAGGTGGTGAGTTGATGCCAAGCTTGGTCATCCGTGATGGTGTGCATGCACCCCATGGTGACATCTTACTAAACCGAACTCTTCCCTCTGTTGCATCCAGGTGCATTGGTGTGGCTCCTTCATCCAACTCTTCTGCTAGCATGTGCGTGGTCTTCTTGGTGCAACGAATCAGCAACACACTGATGTATAGTGTCCGTGCTAATCTTCTAGTGTGTGCTTGTGGTCATTCCCATCAACTGTCAACTACATGCTTAGCTCTAGTCGAAATTTATTCTTGTATTCTCCTTGGTGAGTGTACTGAATGGGTTGGATCGCATGCATGCACATAATGACATGTATGTTGTTGAATCCCTTCCATGTGATCAACAACACTGCTCACCATGTTTTCTTTGTGCCAACTGCTGGGATGGATTTATAACTTGTACGGGTGTAGTTTCATCCATGAGTGCATGTTGTGCCCTTGATTTTTCCTATTCCTACCATAACTCATTTGCTTGTTTGTGCAGCTCATGTTCTTCCTTGAGTTTTTACTTCAGCACATGCAACTCCTTCTTTGTTCCACTCTCTGTCTTCACATGATCTCCATGTCCCACCATCACCTCATAGCTTGAGTCTCCAAAGTTGATTTCATCATTAGTGGATCTGCTTGAGCTTGCAACTTTGGTCCACCTCTATGTTGTCAACAACCTTCCTCTCGCATTCGTTGCATTCGGTATGCTACCATCAGCTGGTGTTCATGATGTTACTCCCTGTGATGTTGTTGTCGTCATATATTGATTTCGTTTTCTACGAACAACTTGATGCCTTCATGGGTAGGAAAGTTCATAGACACTTGGTCGACTGCATCCCCAAGTGTGCTCTGAACGGTGTCTTCATATCTGCTTTCCTGGAAATCATTGTACCTGTATTTCTAAGAGGCAGATGAACACTTGTGATACCTGGAGACATGGCAACACTCATGGCAAGTAATCTATCAGTCAAAAACCAAAATGAACTTGAGAACTTACTTGCAACATACTTGGGTGACTAATCATGAAGGTCACGCAATTTCTGCCAGGAGGTTGGGAGACTGACTACCAAGACTGCACAAGGCACAACCTAGGCTATTGGAAGGCTAACTGACTGTTGGAACTACAGAATGCATAGTCCAGTCTAGTTACTAACTGGTGGAATTGTGCAATGCACAATCTCAGCTAGCAATAGTTGTAGGCTTAGTGACTGCATTGCGCAATTTTTTGGTCCAGCAGTCACTGTCCCTCATAAATCTGCAAAATGGTCCTAGAGGACAATGCTTGGGTAGAAATGCACATTTCTGGAGAGGAAGACAAAGTCTTCCTTCCCCAAATTGCACAATTTTGTCTCAGTGAAGGCAGATTCTGGGCCAAGGTTATGTTGATGCCTCAAAAAGTGATGCATCAACATCGGGGAAAATCACCCTGTCCGGACCTTAAAATCGGCTCCTTTTCCATTTGGTGTGGTGGCTCTGACTGGATATAATGGGACCAGTTTCCAATGATTTATAAGTGGGATGGATAAGTGATCGATTTTCTAATATCTAATGGGAATGATGGATGATCTATAAAATGCAACAATATAAAAGTAACTAATCTATCCCGGGAAGTCTTTTTCTTAGTGCAATTTTTTATGGTTCTTATTGACAAGTAGGCATATAGATGACTCTACTCATAAACAAAAATATTCATTCATATGATAATTACTTTCTTCAAGTAGTTTAACAAAGTAATAATTAAAGTGTTATCACACTAATCTTTATATATTACTGACATACATATGTATGAAAAATAGCAACTCTTAAACATTCAATAGTGATAAGTCAAAGACTTGTTGTAAAAACATATACATATATCAATAATAGCAAAATAAATAAATGTTGATTCACATAAAAGCATGAAGCAAAAACATAGATAGTAGTACCATATGCATTTGAGTCTCCTCCAATGTGAATCGCATTCATATCCCGCCTTTTAACTTGGAAATACTTTTACAGGAAGCAATAGTGCATATCATATAAAAGCATTCTTCATCAAAACTCAGAATTTAGGTCCAGTTTTTATAAAAAGTAAATAAATCGGAAGTACAGTAGTGCAAATTCCGATCCAAGTCTTAATACAAAAATTCGAGGACCCTTTCTAAACACATGAAAGGGTCTATAAATACTACTTAAACTAACAAACTATGAAATAAATATGCTATGCACTGGTATAACCAAATCACAAAAATGTGAAAATCTTCTTGAAATAGGCATGTTGCAGTCGGTGAGAATGGTTCACTGTATTGGGTGATCATCTTGTGATTGGAGTAGACAAATGGCGAGCATCAGCTGAAGTTCTGGTGGATGATTCATGCGTGAGTGTAACTGAGCAGTGTATGTGGCATCAGTAAGTTCGGGAATCATATGGCCGATTGCACCGGTAAGGCATTTCATTGCTATCCGCCGACTATATGGTTTGACAAGGAAAAACCAAAAGGTTTCCCATGTTAAACTTTGAATACCTGCGATCAATCTTTCCCTCTGCTCTAGCTCCTGTTTCCACGTTTGTTCTAATGCTTTTACTGATGGAAGTTTCCCTGGAGAACACTCTGTTATTAAACTTGATAAGTAAAGACTATTATTAATCAATTCAACCACGTTGCCTGTTGCCGATCTGCATCTTGATGTCACTCTTTCTACCTTCATTAGCTTAGATTTTCATTCAGTAAATAGAATTTCTTTATGCAATTCCAGAATTTGTGGTATTGACTGCTTTTCCCTCTTTAGTTTCTTGCCAAGATAAAAAATTTGTTAATATTTCATCTGCTTTTTCCAAGTTCAGTCTCGCATCAACTGATTTGTCCACCATGGATGATGAAATTTCACACAGAGGAAGAACGAGTGAGATATTATGACATAATAGGCTCAACTGACTAGACAATGCCCTGGTAATTTGTAGGGCCTCCGATCTGAATTCTCCCACTTGGGGATACTCCTTGAATCTTTCTATTTGGAGTGATTGTTGAGCGATTTGTTCTTCCTTTGATTTAGCCAGTTGTTCATTTAATGATTGCAACTTACTCAATGCCTGGGATAGTTCATGTTGCTTATGAATTGCATGCTCATCAATCCTTTGCTTTTCTTTGAGCAATTGCTCATTCAATTGGTCATTTAACTGCCTCTGGACTGCTAATTGTTGTTCCAACTATTCTATATTCTATTATTTCTCTTGTGCTTGTGCTTCCAGCAAAATGATTGCTTGGTCTTTTTCTTTTAACAAATTACTGACCTCTGATGCTTTATCCATTGTAGCCGTTGTGTATGCTCTAGCATACTGAGAAAGTTTGGTGAGATCTTCAGAAGCATTAACTTCTTCTCTCCATACCACATTTGTTATCTCCATTTGTGAAGTCAAAAGAGGAGATTGATCAATTTTCCTCTTTTTCCTTTGTCTTTTGATTACAACCCTATGCTTAGTGTTGTAGAAGACATCTAATGGTGGTATCTCTTCTATATGTAAAACAATTTCATCGGAGGGATTTTCAGGGATTGTTTCTACATCCTTATGAGTCATGGGTAGGTTTCTTGCTCCTTCTGTTGGAACTGTATTGATTATTGATTTCTGACCAGTTGTCACCTCAGGTTTGTTGAATCCTTGAAGGATCTCAGTATTACTAATGATGGAATCAAATTGCTGCCATTCCTTGATCAGTTTAGGATCAACATAAATGCTTGAATCAAGGAGTCCACTACTTGTTTCTTGTCCCTGCTCCTACTCTGGCAACTTTTCCTTTTCGGGAACCTTCTCCACTGTAGGAGCATTATCGGTAGCTTTCTGTTTACTTCGATTCTGTGGCTGAACTGTTGGGGCTGTGGCTAATAGGTCCAAAGGTAGAGTTTGCAACCTCTGGGCTCTGAGCCTATTGAATTTTTCTAACCCTTCATATCCATATTTGATCTTGGCCAATCCTTTAACCCAATAAAATATTTTGGTTGAAGCAAATAAATCATCAAAGTCATTTGCTTCATGATCATATTTGGTATGTTTAGCTTGAGAGGTAATGTTATGGGCAACCTTCCTTGGGTCATATTGCCTATTCGGAATGGTGGCAAGATTCAGCATCTGAATCTTCTCTGCCTCTTTCTTTGCATGCTTATAATCATGTAAGGTAAAAATGCCACACCACAGGGGGAATTTAGGCCACATATGTTTCTTGGAATCCTTTAGGGTTCTTGACATTCCTTCAACTATTATCTGATATACCAACTCTCAAGCTAACAATTTATCAGGAACATATAGAGGAAGAACATGGGATTTGGTAAGGCTGCCAAAAAGCCTCACATAAGTGAATTTTTCTTCTCCAAACCAGCGACCCACTACTGTTAGGTCAATTGTTGCTTCCTAAGATATCCTATGGGCAGGCTTATTGAAGATATAATAATATACAAGTAGGACAAAACCATTACAAATTTTGTACAGGTGATTCTTATAGTGGGCCTTCCACAATTGTTTGTGATAGATATGAATAGGATTGGGGTCTTGGGAAGTCCACTTCCATTCGAGAACAGGGTATTCAAAATTAAAACAAATAATATCAAAAATATATGCATTGTAGTAGAAAGGAGGAATGAACAGGGAAGTTGTATATGCTCTCCTTATGTATTCTAATATCTCACTAGCTAGTCTATTAGATAGAATATTTTCCCAATCCATAACATAACCATTAATTACAGCTTCCATTAACGGGACCATATCTATAGTAAATCTTGTAGAATCATGTTGTCCCCATAGTCTACACATCATAGCGCCAACATAGCAATAAGGAGAATCTAATGAGTCAACATAATACTTACCCAATGACTCGTGCTTATGTTTCTTCGGGAAATGCCTCCAATGTTTGATCGAGTCTGATTCCAAGTCATTTTCTTTTGCAAATGCTTCTAGGAATGCCTTGTTATATCACTTCTCGGTGGAGGTAAATGGTACATTTTCTTGAGATCTTCAGGTTTGAATGACCTGAACATCCTTCCATCAGCCGTGGAAAATGTTCTATCTGAAGTTGGGATTTTCTCGACGACCCATCTAACCACATCAGTATATGGCAAAATTTTGGCCCGCGCTACTACCCTGTGAAGGTATGAACAGGCCAATTCTTTGAGAGTTCCTTCTGACTTTCTCGTGGAATCAGTTGTGGCTTCCTCTTCCAATTCTTTGGGCTCCTCTGCTTATATCAAATTGTAGATGCTTTCCCGGCTCGTATTTCCGAGACCGAGACATGTTGTATCTAATATTAGTCCCTTCTTGCTTGATCCTAGTTCTTTAGCTACAGGAGTTGCCTTGGCCTTCTTGGATTTCTTCCCCATTTTCTCTGGGTTCATGAGTTCAAAGAAACTCTACACAAACAATTACAAATCATAACACAGGGATATTGCCGCTGAAAGCCAATATGAAAATGAACAAAATTAAGGTGATTGACATATGATAAGTCGGATGTAGTTAAGAACCACCACGAGTGAAATATTTGAAGGATTTACTCTTAACCGTGAAATTTAATAGCCATTCGAGCTGCCAATCATGATAAATCAATATCATAAATACCCATCTCATCGATCATATATTGAATGATTACCTCAAGCGTGTCTCTGGATTTCCCCGATCGGCGATCAGCGATAAATCGCAAATCTCAATCGGGAGTTTCAAAGGGAGAGGATTCATCACTTGCAATGAATATATCGGATTGACGATAAAGTGATATTATAATAAAACAGAGTATTATGCATGCAAACCATTTAGCATATGTTTTCCTCTTGAGATGCGTGCCTTATTGATTGATCGCAATCGGGGGTTTGGCTTGCACTTTTAGCCCTTTGTCATATGATATCTCCGATTGTCGATTGCAATTACCTTTATCGAATCAAAGGATTTGATGAGGCCCTGTTTATGTGTGTCCCTTTGTCATTACAATACGTGATCTTCAATTGCTTTATTGCAATGTAGAATTATTTATAAAGTTTTTCAAAGGAACACTTTGTACTTTTCAAAAGGATTTACAAAATGAATTATTTACGTCGGGCCTTTTGATAAATATTTTTCTTATAATAAGGTCAATACCATTTTTATTTATCTACTCACAAATCTTACTAAGTTTATTTAAAAAGGGACTTATTTCTTATTAAAAATTTTGTGTAAAAGTTTTTTAGAAATGGGAGGTTGTTGTACAGCACAACAGGTTGGCTAGACTTGCCGACAGGCAACTGAAAGCAAATATGACAGTGAATGCATGGTGACACTAAGTGAAAGTAGAAGTGATTGATAGTGCATGCAAACATTGAATAAAATATTCATTATGTAGATCAACATGCATGTGGGTGAAGCGAGTCGCTGAATCGGTGACCGTTTGTGCAAAACAATTTCATGCATGCGACAACATTGAGATAGCAACGAAAACTAAAACGGTGCTAGTACAAGCTAGTGTGTATCAAAACGACAGCAAGAACTCACTGAAATCAAGCAGACAACATTCATATGAAGCAAAAAACAAAAAGCGCCATAAATGCAAAACAAGACATGGAAAGCGGGCTTACCCCAAAACAGTTGATCTGAATGTGTCGATAGCTCCTAGATGCGATGTGGAATGTCAGAGCTACAAGTTTGATGTGAGGAATGAGCTCTGCAACGTCCAGTTGACGATTTTTTATAAAATCGAGGTTGTGACATGCATGCCACAAATCTAGGGAAATCAACACTTGGTGGGAGGTTTATGAAATGATCATTGCATGCAACCTCCAACTGCCAAAAATAGGTCCCTGAAACGAGGGATTCCTTTGCATGCTGTCTTGGGAGAAGTATCCCATGCATGCAATTTTTTTTTTCTCATTACCGGAGGGAACCGATCAACTCAACTGCACATGCAAGAGGTTGCTCAACTGCTAGGAGAAAATGTGCATTTCTAGTTGGGAGCTGGGTTGGTTGCTCAGAAGACTTGCACAATTTCTGGGTAGAGTAGCTGAATGCTACCTAGATTTGCGCAAATTTTGGCCTAAGTAGCCCAACTGGGAAGGATTGCACAATTTTCTCGGTGAAGCATGCTCAGCAGATTGCGCAATTCTAGGGCCCAGCAGGCTACCAGTTAGGATTGTACAATTTTTGGAGGGAAGGCTAGTTTCCCTCCAAATTTGCGCAAATTCTTGAAGTAGCTTCTCAGCTTGTTGCTAGACTAAGTCTAGATGAACAGCCTATGAGAGGAATGCGTCAAGCTTTGATCAATAGACTGTCTTTCTACAAGAAAATCATTGTAGCTTGTATACTTGATGAAGCAATACATGTTGTTGTCAAGGTCGGTAGGGAGGCTCCAAAACGAAGCTAAGGCAAAATTTTGGAGGGTGGTTGTAGCTGCTTCAACACATTCTTACTTTCATAAAATTTAAATCTATGGGAAAACTTTAATATATGACCAAGAGGGGAGGTAAGGGAAATTCCAACACCCTTACCAAACCTAGAATGGGCACCATCCAAATTCATGTGCCAAATTCCATTTTTCTTACTTTCCACCTCCTTCTCCAAAGGACCAAAAGAATTAGCCAAGATAGCATAATTTCCCAAGTTATCAGATTCATACACAATTTCATTTTAAGGCTCCTTGGGATTCTTCACATGATATTTTCTCTCCAAATCCCTATCCAATCTAACCATGATTCCCTTGCTAATAGGGATGGTAGCATAACTTAAATCCATTTGTAAACTACCCCTATATCATCTCTGTACTTTCTAGACAATAACATCCCCCAAGCATCAGGAACATCAATCACCATGATATCCATGGTGATCATAATATCAGGATTTACAGCCAAGTGGACTTGAAGATCCTTCATTAAACCACAAACTTCAATAATCTTTGAATCCATAGCACAAATGTTGTGGTAATGTCTAGAAATCCTCAAGTTTAACTAATTCATGACCTTCTTAGTCATGACACAAGATGATGCCCCAAAGTCAAACATACAACTGTTTAAAAGCATTACATTAACCAACATAGTGATTAAAAAGTTTGATGATCTCTATTATCTCTACACATATCACTACTTTGCAAAGTGATAAGGGAATCCTCATATCTATCCTTATAAAACTTTGACATTTCTTTCCCATGAGGTGCATCAATAGCTTTCAACAATTTATACCTTTGGGAAGGAATCTTCATAATTTCAGTCACAGGTACTAAAATATTTTCATTATTTATCCATACTACCAAGTCAATATTCAACTTATATGTGGGTGGAGTGAAATTTTTATGGGCATTGTGATTCCTTTCCTTATTTCTCTCCCTTTCTTTATCTTTTGCTATCTCTAAAATCTGATTTGATGAAAGCTTCTCCCCATACAATTTAGTAATCTTATCCAACTCTTCAAATTTATTCACACTAAGGGAGTATGGATACTTCTTGCTTACTTTTCGGCTATTCCCCACAGCTCCCATCCAATTATCCAAGGACAAATGACGTTCGTTTCCAGCTACACTGATTTTCTCACTTGTCCCAACCATTTCTCCCTCTAGCGTCCTTCTTGCATAAGGACAAGTGACTTCATCATGTATGTTATCAAAAGGTCTACAATAAGGCATTTAATAATAAACTTAGTAGACTCAAGTGGATTTGGTGGCCTATACTCATTGGGAGGTCCCCTCTTTTTCCATCTATCATTTCCTTGATTTTGAAATCTCCCATCTTGATTTCTTTCCATGCCCACCAATTGATTTTGGATAGCATTAATTTTACTAGTGTTGATTTTCCTCCATACTCTTAACAATTTGGGTTAATTATATTATAGGATCATGTGTAGTCTCTTCCTTAGTATTTCCTTTGGAATCATAAGATTTTTATGTCCCTCTATTGAAACCAGGAATTTCAGATTTTCCTAATTGCTTTCTAACCCTTTCCATATTTAAGGCTTCATTTTGAGCTACACCTAAATTTGCAGGCTCCTTCCTCCTCAACTCATAAGTAGTATCAACACCAAAAGCATCCAAATATGATCATAAAATAAATTCATTAGGAGGTTTAACAGCAACAGGCATTCTTTTCACCAATTCATTAAATCTCTTGTTAAACTCCCCCATGATTTCATTCTGGTTTTTCTTCATGTTATTAATGGCATTGATCAAGTGATTATTTTATTTCTTCTCTCCAAATTTTCCTATGAAATCATTGATGATTTCTTTTAAAGAGTCATAAGAGTTGTCAAGTTGCTCAGTGAGCCAATCAAGAGCATCCTCTTCCAAAGAGATAACAAAAAGTATCATTTTTACATCCTCATAGTTAATAGTGTTACACCATTTAAAGATGAAAACATTGAATATATTGACATGTGATGCATCACTAATGGAATTATTACCTTGAAAAGAAGGCACCCTTTCAATATACTTGTCACGGATATTGTGAGGATAGTCATTTATGTTAGTAAAATTACAAGGAGAAAAAAGATCATTCATGATGTTTGGCTTTACTTGTTCTTGAAAAAGCAAATGAATATCAAAAATAGCCTCTTACCTAAGATTAGCAAGGGTTTTACTATGAGATATCCTATTTAACCTCTCTCTAAAACCATTTTAGGATTAGGAGTGGGGATAAATAGACCACTTGGATTTCTCCTCGTAGAAACTCTTTCAAAACTTGAATTCAATGGAGTCGCCACTTGAGCAAGAATCTAAACCTAAAGTTCAATATGCTAAAACCAAAAGTTAGTCGATTTCCTAGGTACAAATTTCTCCTCGTAGAAACTCTTTCAAAACTTGAATTCAATGGAGTCGCCACTTGAGCAAGAATCTAAACCTAAAGTTCAATATGCTAAAACCAAAAGTTAGTCGATTTCCTAGGTACAAGAAAGCTTGTCCTTGGTAACAGCACCAAAATATGTTGACCCTATCACCCACACCTACCTACATTTAGTGAGAAATTCATTCAACCCCACAAGGTGCAATTGGTAGCAAGGAACCAAGAGAATGGGTTTTCAACTATTCCCAACTCTCTTCATTTAAGCTATCTCCTAGGCTAGCTATGGGGGATGGTCCCTAAGAGAAAACTAAGTTAAATATGTGAGGTTTCAATGAGAATGTTAAAGTGAATTGGATTACTTTCCTAAGGTTACAAGCAAATATGGTGTGAGAAATATGAAATGGAATCAACACATGAGACAAGCATAAGCATATGAAAGACCAGTGCCCTTTAAAGTATTGCTCAAAAATGAAAGATATTTTCTAAATATAAAAGAAATGTTTTCAAATAAAACCACAAGTAATCTTGAAAGTGAAACAAGAAAATGTTAGGACAATGAAACAATAAATACAAGATATAAGGATGCTTTCAAATATATATAATCAAATTCTAAAGCATACAAGGATATCTTGCAAAAGGAAAAAAAATAGTATTCTACTTGCAAAATATAAATGAAATAATGCTTACCAAAATAAAGTATTCAATTCAACAACGACAAGTAAAATGACCAATTGCAAGTAAAATCATGAGATGTATTGGAATGAAATCCACTTATACGAGATTTGAATGCAGTTATCTTGGTTAGTTTTTAATCTAAAATTCCTAATCAAGGTGAGAAGTCTTCCTCTTGAGCTCCTACCATAGGGTAAAAATTGGGGTGACTATAAGAAAGAGGGAGTGAGTGCATAGAGGTGTCATTAATGATACCCACTACAAGAAAAAAGAACATTGGTTAGGGGCGAAAAATGTCACCATAAACTCATTGGTTACGGTCAAAATAGTCTTCGTCACCAAAAACTGAATGTCACCAAAGGTGGCATCGCCAAAAATATAGGTGTTGTGGTGACATTCAAATTTTGTCACCAATAATGATTTATAATGACAGATAGTAACCGTCACCATTTCATATGAGCAATGGTGACGAACCATAGCCTCCGTCACCAAAAACTGAACGTCACCAAAAGTATAGGTGTTGTAGTGACATTCAAAGTCTATCACCAATAATGATTTAAAATGATGAATAGCTACCCTCACCATTTCATATGAGAAATGGTTACTAACCATAGCCTCAGTCACCAAAAATTGAATGTCACAAAGGTGGCATCGCTAAAAGTATAGGTGTTATGGTGACATTCAAAGTCCGTCACGAATATTGATTATAATGATGGATAGTGACTGTCACCATTTCATATGAACAACAACGATTTATTGTGATGGATCTTCATGGCCGTCACTATTGGTGCATATTTATGGTGGCATTCGTTGACCATCATCAAAATCTGCATTGCCAAAAGTATAGGTGTTATGATGACATTCAAGGTCCATCACGAATAATGACTATAATGACGGACGGAAATCATCACCATTTCATATCAATAACAATGATTTATGGTTATGGAACTTTGAGGTTCGTCACTATTGATGCATATATATGGTGGCGTTCATTGACTGTCACCATTTCATATTTTAGTGAGGGTCAAAAAATGTCATCAAAGCTCATTGGTGATGGTCAAAAGAGTCTCCGTCACCAAAAATTGATCGTCGCCATTCCATATGAATGTCAAGGCACGATGGAATCGAACCACCAACCTCCTACTTGTAAGGAAGGTGCTCTTCCATTGAGCTAGCACCATTTAAAGAATTAGTCTTTTAAAAAATAGACCTTGAAACTTCATAAATTGTAAATTCTACAACTTTCAATAAATTAAAGTCTCAACAATATTTTACTAAACAAGCAAAGCAGCATCGAAACTGTAGGACCATACTTAATGGTTATGGAAATTATGAAAAGTGGGTAGATGGAAAAATAGTTATGTATAAGAGAATCAATATGTTCAGTTGAATACTCAACTAAGTGAAACTCTTAAGACATTTATAACCTATAAATGACCTATAACCAACAAATGCACCAAATATTGCAAAGGAAATTTCATAAGTGGATAGCATATGGAAGAAGAGCATTGATGAAGACAGATGCAATATGTTATAGGTTGAGTGAAAGAAAAATTTCAATGTTGTTGTTTGGTGTTTAGATATCTGAACGATATCTAAACTTTTGCACAATTGTAACACGGATCTTTGAAAACCATGAACGACATATATATATGTGTGTGTGTGTGTGTGTGTGTGTGTTGAAAAGTGTGCAACAAGAAATGTTAAATTTAGAAAGTGCTAAAAATAGAACTGTTAAAAATAGCACTTCTAAAAATAGTAGTTTGGCCAATGAGCATTTTGGCCACCTTGGGTGAGAGGTGAAACTGCTAAAATTAGCATTTTTGGGTCTCTTCCTATTTGTAGCAGTCCCTGGTCTATCTATAGGAAGTAAATTCAAATTTGATATTAACAGCAATTTGAAAATTAATTAATTAATTCATCTTGAGTTAATTAGTTAAGGAAAAATAAAACTTGAAGTCTATGTGAGGACATGCAACAATTTATCTATTAATTGAGGAATTTATCCATCAGTTAAAGGATGAAGATGAGTTGTAATTAGTTGGCTCAGTTAACTAAGTCAAGTCCAGTTAGATTAATTTAACAAGTTGTTAAATTAATGAGATTCAATTTGTTAATGCTTGCATGCATGTAACAACTGGTATTTTCAGATAACTAAATATTATAGCTTAAATAACTCATGCATGTCAGTTCAGACAGAGACCCGGTTGAGATCAGAGAAGGGATAGTGTAATATCAGTTGGATGAATATTTTTCCTATAAAGGAAGCTCATCCATGATGAGGATTTATCTCCTTCCGGTTTGTGCAGTTATTTTAGAGGTCATTGTTGTGTGTGAGGTGAGAACCACACAGGTTACAGCTTGAGGACCCACGAAAACTGTGCATAGAAATAGGAGGCTTGGAAGGCAGAGGAGAAGGTTTGTGAGAAGCCTTGGATTGTCTATGAGTAGCAAAGGGATTATACTGAGAGCTGGATAGCCTCCAAGCTAAGGCTTTGTGTAATTCAGACATATTTCCACTTGTATGATAATACAAAGATGGGGTTTTAGGCTGGTGCTTTCCCCTGGTTATATCTTCTATGTTATGTGTGTTTGATTTCTCCGTATCAGTTATATGTTTTCTTATTGATGTTGCTCATGTTTGATTAAGCTTCCGCTAAATTGGTTGTAGAAGTAGATCAAGTGTTTTGCTTTAGTACATTGCATTACCAGGTGATCTACAGTGGGAATTTCTACATGGTATTAGAGCTAGTTGATTTGTAGAAAAAGTTCTACATGGTATCGGAGCTAGCTAATTTGTAGAAAAATTCTACATGGTATCAAAGCTAGCTGATTTGTAGAAAAATTCTACATGTATCATAGCACAAGTGATCAAGGAAGAACAATATACAAGAAGAGGAGATTTCAAAGTTTTGAGCTTTGGGCCAAGAGTTTGCAGAGCAGATTTGAAAATTTCTATACAAAAGTTTTAGAAAAAATAGTATATTTGGATTCCTTGCAGAAAAATACCCAAAATCAAAAAAAAAAATCTGCTAAATTAGAGTTCGATTGAGGGAGATATCGCTGATTTAAAATCAACTCTTTTTTTAGAAAATTTTGTGATGGCGGGAAAGTGGAAATAGATCAGTGTGCTAGCCAAGAACTTGTATGCACTTGAGGTACAAGATGCATGCAAAGCGTTGAGGAGCAAGGAAAAGGTTAGATACTTGGTGGTTGAGAGGGAGAGTAAATTACCTCTCAACATGCAGAGCTAGAAGAAGTCTCAGAAAATTGTGGAGGAGCCATGATTGGTGTAGCAACTTTAAGAGGTTGTGGAGCAGCCACAACAGGGGAAGCTGAGAGGAGATCGAGTAGAGACATCTACTCATGTAGAGACCTTTAGTAGGGAGAAACTTCTAGCCAGGTGGACAGAGGGATTGCATGCAGTCATACCTCCAGGTAGGAGGTGGGGCGATGTAGAGTGATTGTCCCAAGGAGGAGAAGAAGGATCCTTGAGGTGTCCAACCTCTTGGATGAGACTTTGCTACAGAGCCCCGATGTGGAGTAGCAGGAACTGACTGATTGGGTAGAGACAGATGTGGATGGAATGGCAGAGAGAGCCACAGTGCAGGGAATCCCAGGACAGCGCAGAGCATGCAGGCTGCAGCAATGTGAGAGGCACAAGTGTGTTGCACAGTGCAGGGTAGCACAAAGAAGGGTGTAATGGTGCGAGATGCATGGAGATGTTGCAGCAACGCAGAGGTCAGAGAGGGAGCACTTGTCATCAGCAGGTATAGCTGCAGTGTCAGAGTATGGTTCTAACCCGATAGAGTGGGCGGTTGGGATTTTTTTGATCCGAGTGTTGTTGGAGCAACCGAACTTGGTAGATGTGTTGCATGCATAACATTCTAGAGTTACAGGATCGGGTTTGAGAGGAAGCCTTTCCTGTTGAGAGGGAGCATTGAAAAGTGTGCAACAAGAAATGTTAAATTTAGAAAGTGCTAAAAATAGAACTGCTAAAAATAGCACTTCTAAAAATAGCAATTTAGCCAATGAGCATTTTGACCACCTTGGGTGAGAGGTGAAACTGCTAAAAATAGCATCGTCTAAAAATAGCATTTTTGGATCCCTTCCTATTTATAGCAGTCCCTGGTCTATCTATAGGAACTAAATTCGAATTTGATATTAACAGAAGTTTGAAAATTAATTAATTAATTCATCTTGAGTTAATTAGTTAAGGAAAATCAAACTTAAAGTCTATGTGAGGACATGCAACAATTTATCTATTAATTGAGGAATTTATCCATCAATTAAAGGATGAGGATGAGTTGTAATTAGTTGGCTCAGTTAACTGAGTCAAGTCTAGTTATATTAATTTAACAAGTTTTTAAATTAATGAGATTCAGTTTGTTAATGCTTGCATGCATGTAACAACTGGTATTTTCAGATAACTGAATATTATAGCTTAAATAAATCATGCATGTCAATTCAAACAGAGACCCAATTGAGATCAAAGAAGGGATAGTGTACTATTAGTTGGATGAATATTTTTCCTATAAAGGAAGCTCATCCATGATGAGGATTTATCTCCTTCGGGTTTGTGCAGTTATTTCAAAGGCCAGTGTTGTGTGTGAGGTGAGAATCACATAGGCTGCAGCTGGAGGACCTAGGAAAACTGTGCATAGAAATAGGAGGCTTGGAGAGCAGAGGAGAAGCTTAGTGAGAAGCCTTGGACTATCTATGAGTAGTAGAGGGATTGTACTGAGGGCAGGATAGCTTCCGAGCTAAGGCTTTGTGTAATCTGGACATATTTCCACTTGTATGATAATACGAAGATGGGTTTTAGGCTGGTGCTTTCCCCTGGTTATATCTTCTATGTTATGTGTTTTTGATTTCTCCATATCAATTATATGTGTTCTTATTGATGTTGCTCAAGTTCGATTAAGCTTCCGCTAAATTGATTGTAGAAGTAGATCAAGTGTTTTGCTTTAGTACATTGCATTACCAGGTGATCTACAGTGGGAATTTGTACATGGTATCAGAGCTAGTTGATTTGTAGAAAAAATTCTACAATATATAATATATTATATATATATATATATATATATATATATATATATTATATATATATCCCCTTCACTTAACCAACATGCAATTTGGGATTTCACAGTCTGCACTCAAACATGACAGCAACAAACAAATTTAAAAAAAATTGACTTGGACAGAAAGCAATAGCTTCACCTTCATTCTTGAGTTGCTTTTGTTTATTTGAATTTGACTTGTGACATTATTTCTCTGACAAGGAATCAAAATCATCAGTAGTATTAAATTCATCCAACACAGAGTTTGGATATCCCACTGACATCGGTGTTTTTGTTGCCATGCATAAAAACCATGGAGTTTCTTGTCGATAGTATAATAAGATGTGTGCCTACTGCTCAAGAACACATTCCTTATTAACCATTGTTACCTGACAAAAACCAAAGAGAGAACACAATATCAGTGTACAAAAAATACCCTACTGAAATATAATCATAACTTAGCTAAGAAGTCTAAAATATGTTCTTAATTAATAAACTTTGTATTTGGAAATACTGTTTCTTTATATTAAAAAAAGACTATGTTGTACAACACGTCTGTCTATTTATCCAGAAAATTATATCACAACATGTCACATAGTAGCAATCTACATTACATAAAGTAAAAAGACAAATTTTCTCAAGAAAATAGATTTAGAAAAGAGCTTTGAAAACTATAAGTTTGTCATCAAAGCTTTAAATAGTTTAACAACAAACTAGTTGGAGTTTGAAAATCAAAATCGTTCATAGGAAATGAATAGGACAATGGCCAAAGTCGTTATTCATACAAATAAAGCTAAAGTCATTATTGTCATTGTAGATCACTGAAATTTAGGCAGTTGTCTAACAGTTAGAGATTATTTGTCAGGAAGACTTGTCAATACCATCATTTTTTTTCCACGGTTTGTTGTGCCTCTAGATCCAGATTAGATAGCTTGTTATTCTCAAGTTCTACCTTTCAAGTACTAATTTTTGGCTCACCCTTTAAAACACAATTCTACCACTCCATTTTATTTTGTTTTGTCAAGAGAATTGGAAGGGCCTTCCCATCCTATGTTTTACATCATCAATAACCATCCATCAATGATATAAAATATAACAGATACACAACAAAGGCCAAACATGTGCTTGTTGTATACCTATGTTCTAGGACTCATCTGACGTTATTGGTGCAAAGAGCTCACCCTGAAAAAATAACATCCATGTGGAATGTACAAAACTTTTTTAAATCTATCTTGAAGTAAACCAATCAAAATATGAACATCCTTTTAATCAATAAAATCTCTCACTTAAAATAGAAGTGGCCTAGAATTGAATGTTATATCAACCATGTCAAGTAACTAACATCAGGTGAGAAATACAAGCCATGCATATTGGATTAGTGAAATAATTGATCTGATAAAGCTCAAAATCAAACGGATGACTTACAGCTAAGAAACACAAATAAATGACTTAGAACTAAGACATGAGGTTTCCCTTTCAGCCCTGTCGTTAAATAACTCTTCTTTATGTCACAGAACATTAAAATTTTTATGATACCAGGTAAAAGTGGTATTGTAACATTAACCTCTAATAGTCTGCGCCCATGACTAATTCCATCCATTACCAATATTTGGGACTAGATAAGATACATACAAAAACCGTCAACATGAAAATGAAATCTGCATCCTTGTAAAAAAAAAGGGAGGAAAAAAATAATCCACAAATTGAAACACATTGTAGGATACCATTCCTGCAAAATGATTATCTTGTCCTAAACAATAAAAAAAGAAATCAGGAGAAATGTAATTTTTGACACATTTCGACAATGAAATATTTTGCATATTTTGTGAACAATTGATGAAAAAAATCAGCTAAAGCTTGTCAACATCATGATTATAGTAAAACATAAAGGAACTACTCCAACACATATATAATCCTAAACATAAGCATCTATACATATAAGTATTTATTGAGGACATTGTATTTTGTGAAAATATGGAAGTCAAATATTTGAAATAACACAATTTATGGTACCACTGCCTTACGAAGTCCATTCATTTGAGTATTTACAAAGTCCATTCAAGAATTTCTTCACAGTCCAAAGTTCAAACAATTAACATGTAGCCTAAAAAAGCTTAGATTTGAAAAGGAGATAACCCAAAGATGTAAAGTATAAATCTCACATTTATATATCCTAATTTCCAAACATTGAAATGACACTTTTTAGCATACTATTGTGAATTTAGCCCAAAATGCTAGAAAAAAATATTGATGGTTATTTTACTAATATAGAAGTTTTATACATGTTTTTATTTAAACAGTTAGCTTGCAATCTCGAACATATCTAAGGATGCACACAATACGTTGCATATTTAGTGCTGGTGTGTGAACTTGAAACAACGAAGTCCAACACTTAACAATTTTCCTACAATATGCACTAGTTGAATAGGTGAACAATAGTATTGTAGGTATGTGTTTTGAATATATGTATTGTAGACCAATAAGAGTATGGTTGAAATAGTCACGTTCAACCCTTCCAAGTTTTCCTATAATTTGCACTGGTCTAATAGGTGAACAATAGAATTGTAGATGTGCATTCTACATCACTTACCTAAGTCTGACACCTTCAACATAGAAATTTCAAAGAATATGTCCAGAACTGGTAGGTAATTTGCAAAATGAAAGAGTTGGCTTGATTGTTTCTAGAAAAGACTATATTCTTACATTGTTCAATGTAAACTCATGACACTTTTCTAGGCTTAGATGGAACAAAAAGGATCCAAGCTAGAAGGTTATTTAAAGAATCCTTACTTAGCCAAGGTAAAATGTTAGCCATTTTTTGTCAAAAAACATAAATGTAAAAACTTTAAGAAATTTAGTGAAGAGAATATAGAAATGTTCTTATCAAACCACTAATGTAACAAAGCTAAGAAATATTGCTTTGTTTTAGAGATATTCATGGTCAAATTAACAAGAAAGTGAACTTTTAGCATAGCTAATGCACTAGTGCGGTTGTTACAATATTTGGCCCAAACAATAAATAGAAAAAACCCATTTTCAATTTAGTAGGAGCATGTTGGGAAAATAATATCACAATAATACCCATCATTGAACATTTTGACCCACTAAATCACTTTTACATTCTTTTGAAGTTCTTCAACAAAGTACTTAAAAGTTGTGAACAATGTCATAACAATACTTCTAGCTATAGAACAAGCATTTCAAGCTTGCCTCTGTTTTATGATATGGATATTTGTCCTTCAAACAGATTTATGTGGCACAAAACCACTTTCACACTTATGAAAAAATGTGGTTGTAAATGCATGGTGAACTCTCTTAGCACAAATATACTCTTAGTATGGTATAGGATTCTTAGACTAGTGCCAGGTTTAAGGGTGCCAAAGACTTTAGATTTTAACTATGATATGGTGCATGCTTGGCTTGAAGACAACATATTCCTTAGGAATTTCATGTTGAGAAACCTCCAAATCTGTTTCCAAGAAAACTCAAGTTAAATGGAAATTTCTTTGTATAATGGTTGTGATTCATATGGATGCACATTAATATATATGTTTTTTCCTAAATTTGAATAATTTAAGTATTTTTTGGTCAACCAATTTTTTTTATCTAGTTTTTATCTAGTTTCGATTCGATTTGATAGCAGAAAGAACACAGGAACTTGAGAGGATAAATTAATATCCTCCCCAACCAAGTTCAATTGTCACTTGTTGTTCGTGAGACAATTGTTGATTTGTACAACAAATGTATATTCTTGGAATATGATCTAACTATGAATATGGAAGTGTTCAACTATATTTTTGAGGACATTGTATTTATGAAAATCTAGAAGTCAACTCTTTGAAATAACACAATTTATAGGCGTGACAAGTTATGCTACGTAGTGGTAAGCTAGAAGTCGAATCTAAAATAACACAATTTTGGAAAATTGAGAACTTCATATGTGTGTGTAAGAACTAAAATCCATGAACACAATCACAACTCATTATATAATGCTCTAAGATCTCCAAAACCCTAGATAGAGAAAACCAATAGAAACCTTAACTCCATCAAAGATATTTCAAAAAATACTCAAAAAGATTGATTGTTGGAGTATCTTTGGTGGAGCTAGGGTTTCTCTTGGTTTTCCCTATCTAGGGTTTTTGAAATCATGGATAATTATATGATAGGTTGTGATTGTGTTCATGGGCTTCATTTCTTCTTTATATATATGAATTTTTTGGGTGAACGCTCCAAGAAACACTAACACCTTAAGACAAAAACACATAAAGTACAAAGAAGGTTAAAAGAGAGAGAGAGAGAGAGAGAGAGAAAGTAGCACAGCTCTTACATCTCTAACCCAAGTATGAAAAGGAATATGCACAACTGCATGATCGAGTATTATAACAACTCACTCCTTCCTCTATTTATATGAGAGGTAAAGGGGCTTTACAATAACAAGTGGACCTAGTCCACTAAAAGCAAACTTGCAAGACACAAGTAGGTACACCCATGTAAAGCACTCTACTCTAAGTGACATGTGTGAGGCTCAAAGGTGACAATGATTAACAACCAAGGCCTCCATGGCATGAGCACTGCTCCCCAAGGTCTGACAATCCTCCAAAGGTCCAAAGCTCCAATGCATCTCCATGGTCATGTGTCTCCTTAAGGACAATGCATATCCAAGGTCATGTGTCACCTTAAGGACTCCCACACCTACATATCCACTCCCTCAACCCAAGATTCCACATGTCAAGTGTAAACCTCCAAGCAAGCAATCAAACAACCCCGTGCTATCTAGGGCTCAATAACCTCCTCTAAAATACCCAACTCTACTCCAAGAACATAAAATCCTTTCATGCATCAACAACATGAAGTCACTAAGCTCCATACTTATCTAACACTTCAAGGAAGAATGTCTTTCAAACATCCAAACAAGGTTTAGCAATAAATAGTAAACCACCTCCAATGTCCAAGTCCGTCCTGGAAGAGCATGGTACAACCATACACCATGCACCCCACATCTTTCATTTCTTCTTTATATATATGAATTTTTTGAGTGAATGCTCCAAGAAACACTAGCACCTTAAGACAAAAACACATAAAGTACAAAGAAGATTGAACAAGAGAGAGAGAGAGAGAGAGAGAGAGAGAGAGAGAGAGAGAGTAACATTGCTCTTACATCTCTAACCCAAGTATGAAAAGGAATATGCATAAGTGCATGATCGACTATAATAACAACTAACTCCATCCTCTATTTATATGAGATGTAAATGGGCTTTACAATAACCAGTGGACCTAGTCCACTACAAGCAAACATGCAAGACACAATTAGGTCCACCCATTTGAAGCACTCTACTCTAAGTGACATGTGTGAGGCTCAAAGGTGACAATTATTAACGAGCAAGGCCTCCATGGCATGAGCACTACTCCCCAAGGTCCAACAATCCTTGAAATGTCCAAAGCTCCAATGCATCTCCATGGTCATGTGTCTCCTTAAGGAGAATGCATATCCAAGGTTATGTGTCACCTTAAGGACTCCCACACCTACATATTCACTCCCTCAACCCAAGAATCCACATGTCAAGTGTAAATCTCCATGCAAGAAACCAAGCAACCCCGTGCTATATAGGGCTCAATAACCTCCTTTGAAATACCCAACTCTACTCCAAGCACATAAACTTCGTTCATGCATTAACAACATGAATTCACCAAGCTCCATACTTATCCAACACTTCGAGGAAGAATGTCTTTCAAACATCCAAACAAGGTCTAACAGCAAATAGTAAACCACCTCCAATGTCCAAGTCCATCATGGAAGAGCATGGTCCAACCATACACCATGCACCCCACATCTCGCAAAGCACCCCCAAGGCCCAAACATGGTGTAAACATTTTCAAAGTAACCCAAAAAGCTAAAAATTATGTCCCTCTCATCATAAAATCCTTTGTAACTCCATGCATATTCGGTTACAACTTTCACTCATAAATGTCACTAACCAAAGTTTGCAGCTCTTTTTTCTACAAAAAGTGGGAAGACTAACTATAAAATTACCATTAGACATTGGAGTAGAGGCTTTTTATGAAGGCGGTCTGAAAGAGACCATTTGGGGCAAGGGCAGTATCCATACTGCCTTAGTCCTAAGTTAGTATCCATACCTTGATGAAGTTGTTTGTGAAGTGTGTTATTGCACGGATTTTGGAAGACACTATTTGGGGTAGGCAGAGTCCATATTGCTGTTGATTTGACCTGAGTTGGCATCCATACGTTCTTAAGAGAATTCCTTTCTATCATATTTATGTTATGGGTTACTCAGCTACAAACTACTTCCTGCTAGCATTTACATTTGTTCTTCAAAATCAGTATCCAATTCTGGTTGAAATCACTAGTATTTTTTGTCATTGCTTGTCTTCATATCTTTGCTATTATTTTGTAATTATTCAAGTTTTTTCTATAGTTAGGGCCTTCTTAATTTCTAATTTTTAGTCTGCTTTATTTTTCAGATTTTAGATCTATTTTTGTAATTTTTGGATTTCAAATTTCAATTATAATCGTAGAATTCTGGGTTGGCTCAAATCATTGGTATTAGATCCCTAATTAATAGCAGATTCATATCATATTTTTTGTTACATTTCAAATTATTTACTTATGTTCACCAATATGTTTATCTTTCAAAGAATCCCTGTAAGCAAGACAAATCAAATTACAACTCAGAGATATATTGTCACCAACATACACATCAACACAGCAACAGTCATAGATGCATTCATATCATATATTCGTATAGAGAAGGAATCTACTACCCCTTTCATTCCTTGTCCTCCTCCTTTTCTTGTGCCTTGCGTTGAACCTATTCAAATTAAAAAATTTGAAAATCAGATCACTGATATATCCATTCAACCTTCATCCATTTCCCATCATTTATATATGAAGGAGGAAACCAAGGAATGGTTCATAAAGACTTTGGTGAAGACCAATCCCTTGATTTTTCAAGATGATATTAACACTCAAAACTTTAATCTTGAAACTGATCTTATCAACAATCTAAGTGTCATCAAGATGTGATCATTGTTACACCTTAAGACCTGTCTCACACAGTCATTTCCTCCCCCTATTTACAGATTTTACAATATCCTCAATGTAGATTGTTTTGAAAAAGTATAAAATGATTATCTAATTTCTAACCTTTACCATTTGGCAAGGTCAAAGTTTATTTTCCAATAAATATATAACATCCTTTTGATCAAATTAAAGGTGATCATCATTCCTCTCATCCATTGGTAATCAAGGAAGTAATTTGCAGCCCTCAACATTAATCTTCTTTACAATGTCAAAGATGACAATCCTCCTCTTGGGCCTTAATCGTTAAAAGACAAGTTCCCAAACTGTTAAGTATCTTACCATGCAATATGACATCTTTGAGTTTAGCAAAGTCAAATTTGATCACCAATCCCATGCTTGGAGGTCTTTGGAATGGGCAATTTTCCAAGTTAGCCTCTATGATGATTTTTTGTCATTCCATGTCTAAGGAGGCACCTACTCATATTGTTCACCAACACCATCTCTTACCCTGATTTATACTCCCATGGGCCAAAATATGCTTTTTGTAAGACCAACTTTACTTTCTACCTATTATTTTCATAGTACCAAAATGTCCACTTGCATAAAAACTGCATTCCATGTACATAAATTGCAAACCTGATGGATTATAAGGAAAAGGGGCTAACCTATATGCCATGAAACATCATATTCCATACTTAGAATGCACCCCAAGGTGTCAAAACTGCATGCCAAGTGGAAAAATTGCATTTCTCAGATTAAAATCTGCATTACAGCCATGCCTGATTGCACACAACCTTCTATAGATGTACATATGGAGAAGTCATAAAATATAGTGCTACATTATTTCTCCTCGTGCATCTTCCTACACTTCCATAATTCTAATTTACACCTTCAAGTGAGAGTACTGTGTGAGAAACAATAGAAAAAAAATAATAGCTAGAACATTGGTAATAACATCAAGGTAAAAAGGTAAAGGGAAGGAATTTGGATAAATAATTCCTTTGGTAGCATTGGCTATTGTTGATGCAATTCTATGCATGTGTTTCAGAGATGTAGGGAGTCTCTAAACTATGATCTCATTGGCATGTGTGATTAAGTGTGTGTTATATTCATGAACACGGTAATGGTTAAATGAATGTGTAGAAAAATTCCACTGAAATTGACAAGTCCCTATTAGGGATCATTCTCATGGAAGAATGGCTAATCATGTTTATGAATTGAATGCATGTATGGATGGCATGCTTGAGATTCCTGGTTATGTGAGGAATTCATTGAGGAAAAGGGAATTTTTTCTACTATTATTTTATTGTCATGTGATTATGAATTTCATATGCCCATGTTTATATTATGATGATGAAATAATGATCATAAATAGTTATTGGGATAGGTGGCCCACCCATGATTGGGGGTTTCCCGAGCCTATGAGAAGTGATGGGTAGACACTGTGTAGTAACTAGATTCCCATGATATTGTGTAAAGTGTATATGTGTATTTTTTTGTAATATGTATATTTCACTACTACATATAGCACTAAATTGTGACTACAAAGTCTGACGGTATGGCCCATACTATCGCAAAGGTCAAGAAAAATGTCATATTTTTAGTTTTGGTGCCCATATTTGTCACAATTACAAAGTCCTATTTTACATGAGTCATAATTCTGACGTATTATTTCTAAGGAAAAATAATTGCGACAAATTACTTATATGGTTGCAAATACGACGAACCACCTTTATGGTCGCAGTTGAAAAGAACCATGTTTGCTGTCGAAATTGCGATGACCATTATATATGTTTTTTATTTGGTCTAAATCTAATTATATGTGTTAGTTATATAGGTACTAGGTGCGCCCACAAAATGTTTTAATTGTTTTTCTTAATGTAGTCATGCATAACTTTAAAAAGGCTACAAACATATATAAATAATATTCAATAACATAACATAACATATATATATATGTGAGAT